>NSMO01003614.1:0-18403 GCA_002588565.1 Coelastrella sp. UTEX B 3026 | reverse complement strand
TACTAAGCCCCGGGGGCTTGACCTACCCTTCGTCTTCCTCCTTCGTAGGCTTGATAGCCAACTTAGTCAAACAAGCCTACTTCGGCCTAGTGATATGGAGGCCCTCTGGCCGGGGTCCAGCTTTGACCTGCTCAACCGCAACAGTTGCCACTTCTGTGCGGAGCTGGCAAAGAAGCTCGAAGTACAACCTGTGCCAGGCGCGTGAGACGGACTTGTAAGAATTGTTTGTGCACCTTTACAAAGGCGACGACATGTGTAACGTGTGTGACAGCCAGCCCCCGCACCTGTGCTTCAGGTGTTTGCTGCGTGTCTTGCAACAAGCCTCTACATGTCAGCTGTACATGTCAGCGGCTTCTTGCTTTGGCCAGGGGTCAACCCTGAGGCTCAATTCAGTTGCTCGAGTGCTATCCGTGTGTGTATGTGCAGGTTGGTTGAACCGCTTTGCTTCTACAGCAGCAACTGTTGCTGCGCCTGTCAAGACGGTGAGCCTCAACATGAGCAGCAACATTGCAGGGGGGGGAGAGGGGGCCCTGGCAGCTGGGGTAGTGACTGGGCAGATGCCTGCTGGAGCACCGCGCTGAAGCAGCAGTGCAAGTCCTTAGCAGGGATGCGTAATCATTGCTTGTACAGAATGGAATACATTTGCAAATGCCGCAGAGGTCGCACCTTGGCGATCTCCGTAACACTACTGCTTTTTGGGCCAAGACTCTGTTATCATGACCAGGCATGCTCCAGGAGCCAACCAGTCACTGCACAGCTGCGTTCATTCAATGACAGTGGCAGTGTCAATCTGTAGTCAAATGCAGCCTGCCTCAAGCACAACTGCCCTTTCCTTGTGTATATTGCAGGTGAAAGCAATTGGTCGGAAGCTGGGGGGCTTCATGAGATCTAGAAGTGATGCCGTTGGATCAATCTCACGACCAGTGCTGCCGGACTGATCAGCAAGTTTGGGCTGGATCCTGCTGCTGCGGCAGTTTGGGCTGAATCCTGCTGCTGCGGCAGTTTGGGCTGAATCCTGCTGCTGCGGCGGCTGAACCCTGCTGCTGCGGCGGCTGAACCCTGCTGCTGCGGCAGTTTGGGCTGAATCCTGCTGCTGCGGCAGTTTGGGCTGAACCCTGCTGCTGCGGCGGCTGAACCCTGCTGCTGCTGCTGCGGCTGAACCCTGCTGCTGCGACGGCTCTGCGCCTGCTGATGCATAGTGGCCTCAGAGACGCCGTGGTCACGTGTTGTCAGAAGTCTCCAAGAGACTACATAGTCAAGGGTCAGAGGCCTGCGTGGGTTTATATGTCTGTCAATGGCTAATTTGGTAATATCACTAACTCGATGACATGTCCCAATCGTGCTGGTTGTCTCAACAGCCGATCTCAGTGACAGTAGCATGTAGCTTGGGAGCATATGTTGTGAAACAGATGCCTTGAAACAGTAGCCTAGCCTCAGTAACTCAGACCTTAGAAACAGTTGTCCTTCAGAGACTGCGGGAGGTCTAATCACAGCATCGGTCATTTGAAACTGTCCACGGGCAGCGGACAGTTCCAGATGACCGATGCTGTGATTAGACCTCCCGCAGTCTCTGAGGGACAACTGACAACTGAGTTACTGAGGCTAGGCTACTGTTTCAAGGCATCTGTTTCACAACATATGCTCCCAAGCTACATGTCCGTCCGGGACGGACACCCGGTGTGGTTCCCTCCGTGGGTTTCTTTGACCATCCACGGTGGCACAGCTGGCTAGCTACCGACCTATGTCGTCGTATTGCAGCTTTGGCACGCATACTAGCTCCCAATTGCTTCTGAAGTCCAATATGAACCTACATCTAGCGTCTCCTTATAATGTACCTTCTGTCTATGGAACACGGCCAAACCGGGCAGTCCAAGCTATCCGCGCCGGGCTCCGCTCGCGACATTGGATGTCTCGGCGGATGCCCGCCGGCCGTGGCCTTGGCGCCGACACCGTGGCAACGCTTCCGACTCAGTTTGAGACGGTATGAAAACATATAAACCAGACTCTGACCTTTGTAAAAGTGACTGAGCCATGTAACAAGTCAGATGCGCTGGCAATAGTTGTTGAAAGTCGGCCGCCAATGGGCAGCTTGATGCTTGTTACGCATCGTTGTGGGTTGCGGGCGCGCGGGAATGACCGTTGAAACTCTGCGGCCCTGCTGCAGCTGCATGAGCCCCATCTAAGGTTCGCTCGAGAGTGCCGCAATAAGGGGATTGCGTCCAGCTGTTAGCAGTCGATCGCCGAGTCGCGGCGAAAGCCGCCATTTGCAGTGTCCATGCCATCTGCTGACTTTGCTTTTGAGAGTCCCGCTGCTGTAATGCCCACCATTCAACATTCACGCAACCTGCTGCCGCAAAATCAAGTCCGACATTGGCCACGCTCATGATCAAAGGGCGACTGTAATTGGTTGCAACCCCCGCTCTCCAGCCACTCCAAGTTGGTCAGTGTGGCGCTCTCACTGTATAACACAACAGCTGTGTTTGTGTCAACAGAAGCAGCCAAGACGTTCCAGCTCCATGGCCATTGCTACCGCGCTGACCGGCATCACCAGCACTCGCTGTCTGACTCGCATTCTGCTGCTGCTGCTGCTGCCACTGTGAGTCCAGCAATCGGGCACCCATGATACTGCTACCAGCTGGCAACTCCATATCAACAATCTGCAAGGAAAATCACACCAGAAAAAACCAAAGCAAAACAACAGTTCGTTGTATTATGTTATTATCTATTTGTCATTGCATTCTTGCACATTACTAGCATAACAATGTGACACAGAGTATCCAGAGTGTGGACTCAGCAGGTTGCAGTGGCTTGCATCGCAAGAGATATCGTGCATTGTACATGCAACCTGCTGGTTGCATGTGGTTCTCTGGTAAGTACCAAACCATATACAAAGCCTACATGTACAAAGCCTACAGCAGTTGAGATGTGTGCTTCCTTATATCACCCGGTTTTTGAGGGATGCCTGGTGGGTAGCTTATACATATACACAAAGCCTACATGATGCTGTGCACTGCAGCCTGATGTTCGCCTCACCTGTTGTTGGCCATGTGTAGCGCCAGGGGGTACCTGTCCATACAGGTAGGTGTACTTCTGACCTTCAACGAGCACAGCACAAACATGACTGCCTGAACCACCTGCAGCAGACAGTCTACTTCTTCACTGCTATGGTAAACAAGATTCATATACTACGGTTTGGCAACGACAAAACAGCCATGCCCTGCACTCAATAATCAGATATGCATATTGTCGACCATCAAATGACACAGCACAAACAAGACTGCCTGAACCACCTGCAGCACGCAGTTTGTGTGCAAACTTTTTCACTGCTTTTGAAACATCCTTTCAAGCTCATACCATGAATGTTACGGTTGCCAACTGCACAACAGCCATGTCATACGTGGAGATTCAGGTATACATACAAGGAAAATGAATGTCAGATATGCATGGTTTGGCCTGCTCAGCCAGAGTCTAGCACAACACAAACAGGAATACCTGATCCACCTGCAGCAGACAGTCGGCATAGAGTTGTACTGCTTCAGAAACATGCTTGGGAGAGTGCCATTCTAGATGGAGAGTGCCATTCTAATGTAGCTTCTCTCTCTCGATATGTGATACGACCACACCAAAGCAGGCCTACTGAAGTGAGGCATACAACAGATGACCAACACAAGCAGTTGACGACACTCCACCTCGTCATCATCATTCCCATCCCAATCATTACACGCTTTGCCAATTAAGAAGAAGAAGAAGAAGAAGAAGAAGAAGAAGAAGAAGAAGAAGAAGAAGAAGAAGAAGAAGAATAACTACCCTTTTCAGCCGCAAGGCCTTTGGGACGTACTTGGTGGCTCAGCCTCACTGGCACACCAAGATTAGACCACCCTCAGGGCCGCCAGTTAAGTTGCACACCCAAGAAGGCGCACACACTCCAGCAATGGCAACCCATTGCAGTCCAACCACTATGGCTAAGACACAAAGTTCACCTTACCTAGCAGCAAATGTCGCCGTTGTGTTTTGCCAGCTACAACATACGACAGAGCAGGAAGACTCGCCATATGACACACAGACACAGCAGCAGCAGCAGCAGCAGCAGCAGCACTATCGAGACCCTCCGTTGCTGCTGTGCTGCTGGTGCCAGCAGCATTGGAAGCTGCTACCCCCTGCTGCTGCTGCTGCTGCTGCTGCTGCAGAGTTGCTGCTACTACTGCACAATCCACGTCATCAGCCAACCCAAGCAGCACCCCTCTGCTGCTGCTGTCACTGCTGTCACTGCTGTTACATAACAGTCCCGACTTGTTACTTTTGTTATGTGACAGATCTTGAGCTGTCAGTAACCTATGTGGGCCACAAGACACTGTGGATTGCAACATCATTTTGCCTGGCAGTCCCTGTGCAGTGCTGCTGCTGCTGCCGCCAACCCCTGCTGCTGCTGGCACTGCTGCTGTAGCAAACAGCATGATATCCACAGCAGGGTCTGATTCCCCTGAGGCTATGTCACCAGGTCCTGATTCTTTGAACACGTCTGTCCACTGCTGCTGAGGCAAGTCACCTACAGCCCATGATCCAACGATCAGCAGCAGCAGCAGCAGCAGGGGTTGGCTGCTGTGGTACTTGCATTGCTGCATTGGATCTAGCAAGCAGCAACGCAAATGACCCTGAATGCTATTCAACGACGACAGCATTGTGCAATACAGCTATTAGTATTTAGAGAGAGATGGAGAGAGAGAGAGAGAGAGAGAGAGAGAGAGAGAGAGAGAGAGAGAGAAGTTACAGTGGACACCTCACCATCTAGAATGGTACTGTCCACACCCAATAGGTACGCTGGCTATTACATTTTTCTTCTGAAGATGGAGCCAAAACCCATTAACCTGGATTGAGGTGCATACCTTGTTGTGTCTCTGAGGTGTATTGTGCCAGTCGAGCTGCTGCTTGCCGTAATGTTCGCGGATCAATATCCATGTCATCAAGATCTTCATCAGCACCCACTGCTGCTGCCACGTCAGCAGCAGCAGCAGCAGCGGTGTCACAGTCTGCTGCAGGTGCTGGATGATCAGCATCACTGCTACCAGCAGCAGCAGCTGCCCCGCTTACAGAAGCCTGTGTATCAAAGAACCCTGCAGAACAGCAAGTCATGATTTGTCAGCCTTGTGTCAGCAGCAGCGGCAGCGGCTTCAGCACAAGCAGCAGCAGCAGCGGTGTAGCAGTCTGCCGCAGGTGCTGGCTGATCAGCATCCCTGGTGGCATCATCAGCAGCATCTGCCCCACTCACGAGATATTATGTATCAAAGAACCCTGCAGAACAGAAAGCCATTGGTCAGCCTTGTGGTAGCAGCAGCGGCGGCAGCAGCAGCAGCAGCAGCAGTGTCCGCGTCTGCTGCAGGTGCTGGGTGATCAGCATCCCTGGTACCATTAGCAGCAGCAGCTGCCCCGCGCACAGAAGCCTGTGTATCAAAGAACCCTGCAGAACAGTAGCCATTGTCCGTCAGCCTTGTGGCAGCAGCGGTGGCAGAACAAGCAGCAGCAGCAGCAGTGTTGCAGTCTGCAGCAGGTGCTAGGTGATCAGCATCCCTGGTACCAGCAGCAGCAGCTGCCCCGCTCACAGAAACGTGTGTATCAAAGAACCCTGCAAAACAGCAAGCCATTGATTGTCAGCCTTGTGGCAGCAGCAGCAGCAGCGGTGTTGCCATCTGCCGCAGATGCTGGGTGATCAGCATCCCTGGTACCATCAGCAGCAGCATATGCCTCACTCAATGAAGCTGGTTCGTTTACAAATCCTGGAAAGCCAAGCAAGAAGTACCTGTCAAGCAGCATCTGTCTTGTGTCAGCAGCGGCAGTAGCAGCAGTAGCAGCA
This sequence comes from Coelastrella sp. UTEX B 3026, assembly GCA_002588565.1. NCBI lineage: Eukaryota > Viridiplantae > Chlorophyta > Chlorophyceae > Sphaeropleales > Scenedesmaceae > Coelastrella > Coelastrella sp. UTEX B 3026. Next base: position 12,555 of record NSMO01003614.1, on the reverse strand, counting down.
GTAGCAGCAGCAGCAGCAGCAGCGGTGCCAGAGACTGCTCCAAGTGCTGGCTGATCAGCATCCATGATATCAGCAGCAGCACCAGTCCTGCTGGCTGCTGCTGGGTGTGGGAACCTGCGGTTATAACATACAAGCGAAGTGCTCATCTTAGCCACGCGGTTGCAGCAGTAGCGACTTGTTGGGTGACCAGCGTCCCTGGTACCACCATGAGCGGCATCTGCCACGCTTATAACAAGATTGTGTATAAGAAAACTTTACATAACAGCCAGTCATTGATTGTCAGCATTGTGGCAGCAGCAGCGGCGGCAGCGGCAGCAGCAGCAGCGGCGCCAAGAGTTTGCAACAGGTGCTGATTGACCAGGCCAAAAGTAAAACGCGATAACAGTTTGTGCACGTTGAAGTCAAGCATGAATTACATGCATAATTATGCGTAATCAGCAGCAAGATCATTGGCTGCAGGTGCAGCAGCGGCGGCAGCAGTGCGAGATTTTCACATTCCAAACACAGCCGAATTCACGTGGTACACATCTCCAAGCTGAGCCAGACTGAGATTGACCCGAGATTATCGAGAGATCACAACGCCTACGCGATGGACGCAGCCGGCCAGGAACTGAACCGATTGCTTGCACCACACATCACGCCACCAGTTTAGGGTTTTGGGCTTAGACTTAGGGGGTTGACCCTGAAACCTAAACCAGCTCAAACCCTGTCAAACCCAAACCTTAGACCCTGAACCTGAACTGGTGCTTGCAAAACCATAAAGCAGGTAGACTTGTGAAGTCACGTGGTTTGCTGGCAGCCAGCCGCCATCACTATCACCCTTTCCATATAGTATACATAGAATGAAGATAAAAATATATATAATTGGAACATACATAGGATGAAGATAGAATAGTAAAATAAAAACATATGATCAGACCTTTTGGCAATTCGTCTTCATCCACAGCTGGCTCACTCACAATCATCACGCTTTCACTGCTGCTGCTGCTGCTGCCGCATTCAGCAGCACAGCCAACAACAGCAGCAGGGGGGCTCTTCGACACAAGCAGCAGCTGACAATCTATAACTTGCAGATCAGGAGCTGCTGCTGCAATCCCCTGCTGCTGCTGCTGCTGCTGCTGCTGCTGAGAGACAGAAAGCGTGACCAACCATGTATCGCAGACCCATTGCAGGGGCGACCTGTGACTGCTGCTGCTGCTGCTGCTTGTGCTGCTGATAGCTGCCAGCACACATCGGATGTGACCTGCAAGTGCATCACACAGCAGTAGCAGCAGTAGTATCAGCTGTGTGCCCCAGCAGCAGCAGCAGCAGGAGCCATGTGTTCTTGTGGCACTTGTCAGGATGGCGACCAACATTCCCAAGCAGCACAAACATACTTGATTCCTCGGGCATTGCCAAGAACTCCGAGTTCCTGGCAATGCCCGAGGAATCAAGTATGTTTGTGCTGCTTGATGATTGATGATCAATGCACTAGTCACATCTATCATGCATATCCGTAATGCAACACTCCACAGCAAACTCGAGATGCATTCAACAATTCGATGCAAGTATGGCAGTGATAGAATCACTGCTTTGGGTGCTGTTGTTTCCGCCTCTGAAATGGGGCGCGGGGCCGATGGCCATAGTGCTATGGCTGGTGGCTAGCTTATATATATGCATTCAACAACCATGCAGTACGGTGTGTGTCATCCATGCTGCTGCTTCAACAAATTGGTGTGTTTATTGGAAACCTGGTACCATGTGATGATAAAAACATCCCAATTCTGATGTACACAACATTGGATAGCACACTTCAGTTTCTTAGTTGGCCTCTGCCAGCCCAAAAAACACACACTATGCACAAATTCTTCCTGCTCGTAATATCTAGCTGTGGATAGCTTTTGGGCTTATATTACTGTAATCAATCTATTGCACTCACCGCTGTGAGTCATCCACGCTGCTTCAATGGTGAATGGTCTGGCACCAACAGCCAGTGGACGGGGCCGCAGCGGGAACACAACAGTGGACAGAACACCTGTACACCAGAACACCGAAACAGCGGCACATACTTGTTATAACTTGCTTGACATATGTGCATTTTTGTGGCTCAGAGCTCGGGGCTATTGTGACTCAATTCAGTAGTGATAATTCAACTTCATCATAATTTGCGTGACAGACGTCAAATGGATCAGCCCGAAGCAGCGGCACGACCTAAACGTTTAGGTCGTCTACTGCGTTAACGTAGTAATGGATATGGGGCAAAATGTCCAACCATCATTCAGAATTGGATCATAATCGAGTATCACTAATTAACAATCTCCCCAGACCTTCAAAACCCCGCGCAATGCTGCAGTTTGCTGCTCAACAAGGTGCGCAATCTGCTGCTGCTGCTGCTACTGCTGCTGCTAGGGAGCAATTTGATTCTGACTTCACTGCATGCGCCAAAGACATTGATAGAAGCGCTTGGTATGATTAGTACACCACTTGGCAAACACAGGGCGTAGCAGCTAACTGCCTGCTGTATATCCTGTGCATAGCCGGTATACTCGTCTTAAACAATCATTCACAATTCAGACCAAACACATACTTCAGTAAGATGAAAATGCAAATGCAGTGCTCCCCATCTGCACCATCAGCTGCTGTTGTACAACAGCACCAGGGTGTCACCCTGACCAGTTGACAGATTAGTCACTTGCTACTACTACAAGCATATGACCAATGCCTGCTGCTGAAGTATCTGGTCAAGCTGCTGCTGTTGCTGCTGCTACAGAGCAACGCAGTGTAACCTTCAGCACTGTTCGGTTTGTCAAACACACTTCTGGCAACAAAAGTGCAGCTGAACCACCAGATACAACAGAAGAACCAAACCAAGGCACAGTCTTGACCTTTCTACTGCTCACCATCTGCACCATCAGCTGGCTGTTGTACAACAGCACCAAGTCCCCCTGACTAGAGAAAATGCAAGCATATGACTGATGTCTGCTGCTGCAGTGTCTGATGTGGCTGCTGCTGCTGTTGCTGCTACTGCAGTGTCTGGTGCAGCTGCTGCTGCTGTTATCGAGCAATGCAGTGCTGACTCTACCCTTCACAGTGTTTTCAAACAGACTTCCGGCAACAACCAGATGTGCAGGACAACCACCAGATACAACACAAGAGCCAAACCATCACACCACTGCTCACCATCTGCACCATCAGCTGGCTGTTGCACCAGCACCAAGTCACCCTGACCAGTTGACACCAGCAGATGCTTTGGGTTGTTCCTTGCTGCAGTGTCTGCTGTACTCGCTGCTGTTGCTACTACTGCTAGGGAGCAATGCAGTGTTGACTCTACTGCTCCTTCACTTGAGGTATCAGCAGCAGCTGGGACCGAGATTACTGCAGCAACAGAAAGTTGAGTAGAATTAGGATGTTGTTCAAGTGGAGAGAAGGTTTGAACCTCCAGTGGGGCAGCAGGTCCCAGTATCGTTGGTGCAGGTGATAGATGATGGCACGATGATACAGCGCGGATATTCCAGGAGACACCTGTACGGCAGATCTGTTGGAGGGTCTACTGTCATCCTGCAGGATCATTGCTGCTGCATGGTTGCGAGTTACATAGGGGTGTGCACAGGTGTGCATCCTGCAACTGTTGAAACTGGCATTACTACAGCAGTAGAGCAGTTCACAAAGCCCCCGGCCAGCAAAGCGATTGACTGCAGTCGGAATGTATGTCATGTTATAGGTTGTATTGGAGGCACAGTCGGAGGGCGCATAGTGATGTGCAGAGTGCTGGCGGTACAACTGCTGCTGTCCAAGACAATGTCTGATGCAAAAATCTACAGTTGAAGCAGCAACCTGCAAACCGCTCTACGCACGTTGACATTGTGTCTAGCCATTTTGCGCTGCGCAGGGCACTTACGAAAGGGATATGCTCGAAGGCAACCAACTGTGCAACAGCAAGTACCTGCCACTCTCAAAAGCTCAAGTCCCGCCGCCTCTGGTTCGCTTTTGTTCGCGCCAGATATTTCATACACTGCTACAGTATGCTCCTCAGCCCTTGTTACGGCGAATAGGCGCCCCTGACTCTCCAGCAAGTGGTTTCGCAGAACAGATGCTCGCATGTGCACGTAATCCAAAGCGTCGCTGGCGCTTTCGTATATGCTCCCTGGAAGATCCATAACTGCTTTGCTGCTAACAAAGTCGCTGCCGATTTTCCAGCTGTCGAAGTTCGCATTTTGAAAGCTTCTCCTCAGCTGCAAGTTCGCCATGGCTTTCAGGAGTCCAACAAAGTATGGCCGCGAGCGGTATAACTCTTTGGCACCTGATGCATCAGTCAAAAACGACCTCCTGATGGGATCATCGCGCGCCTGCCAGGTGACTGCCAGGCCGGCCCTGAGGGTTCAAGTGCTGAGCTGCTTCCAATCTGCAAGAAACCGGGATGCAAGTTAATCATCCATGGGCCAGAATTAAATTGATGCTGGAGTTCAGCAATAGGTTCTAATCAAACTTGCAGATGAATACTACAGAACATAAGACGGGCATGCATGAGTGTGATTTTTGTACCAGGGCACACTGCAGGGCCTGTAACATTTTCTGGCACACTGTTACGGTAGCAACCCCAGGACAGTGTGACGCCAATACTATGAAGTGACTGAGCTATACAGCAATCCACATGCGCTGGCAAGAGCTGCAGTGTTATGCATTCTATGTTGGCAGGCCAATTCCCAGGGGCAGGTAATCTGTGCATTCAGCCCCGATGATCTCAGGACAACAGTGTCCAAAACAACAGCGGCCACAACAACAGTGGCCACACGCCATAGGTAACAGTACGATCCAAGGAGCCATTCGCAATACTACTTGCTGTGACAGATTGAGGCCAAACAAAATGGGAGATTCCATAACAGACACCTGAACATATGTGCGCAACAGTGGACATGTGCGCAACACTGAACACTGTGGAAGGTAACTTGAATTGCTTGGCCAGGAAGTGGCCTGGCATACTAATGAACATGATGCACACACCGCCTGCACAGCAGCCTGCGCCGCATGCAAACCATTGCCGACCAGGATGACCTTGCCACAGGCCAATCACTGCTTTACTACAGACCTTTGAGTCAGGCACCAATGCAACATTAATTGCGTTCTGAACTTCCTCCAAGCTGATAATGGTTTAAAAGTGTTTGACATCACAAACATTGAAATCAAACAGGAAATCAAAGCTGCCTGCTTAAAGCTGCAGCTCAAAACAGACGTATGTATGCAAGGAGTTGTTGATTTTGCCTCGGGCTCAGTATATTATAGTCGGCACCTTTTATGGCTGGTGCTGGCTTGCTGAGACACAATCTCTCAGTTTTTGACCCCCCCCCTGACTTTATCAAACCATAGCCAGCTGCCAGAATGAAACCCGGAGCCTGTGGCGACACCACAACTGCACTCTCTCAACAGCGTCCATGAAACAAGTTCGTCTCCTGCAGCATGAAACCACTGTGCAAAGACACGACCAAGCTACTAGGCAAGCTGTCGCTGCAATCGCTTGCAAGACCTCATTGTTGCACTCCGAGTGCAATCATTGAATTGATGGCCACAGAACGTTCACCCAAAAACAGAGACGAATTGAGGCTCAATCAAGATACTTCAAGTGCAGCCTGATTGATGGTTCTGAGTTAATCCCCTCCACCGCCACGGCCAGCCCTGCCAAAGCCTCGGTAGCGACTCCTTCGTGCCGAAGTAGCCGTGCTCACACTGCCTGATCGACCACCCCAGTTCCCGCCATTCACCCTCAACAATTTGCGCAAGCTTTTGCTCAGCAACTGCTTGGGAGCTGCCATGTGGGCATCTGGGGTCTGTATGTTCGGTGAAAGCGCCTGATTTTGAATGATTGTTAACTTCACGTCGGAATATTGCAGCAACCTGCGTGATACCAACGACTGCTGAGTCCAATCTGAGCTGGTTGACACACTAGGCCTGTCTGCTGCAAAGTTGAAGCTTAAGCTGTCCAAGGGTCCGCCATAGCTGCTAGCGCCCGCATAACCACTTCCTTCATAACCTTGTTTTCTGTCATCTCCGGTAGGTACTGCCAAAACTTGCACGTCAGCGCGTTCTGAAGTCTGCGAGCTTGAGCTTGCTGTTGTTGTTGGGGGCCACAGGCTGGCTTCGATAAAGCTTGCAAGACGTGTCGGCCGATGTGAGTTTGACAATTCAGTAGGGTAATATGACTTCAGGCTCGTAGGGGCCCCTCCAGTTCGCGGCAAAGCGGTGCCGCGGGTCAGGCAGAGGTTGAGCGCTAAACATACCACCAGTCTGCATTCAGCGCTCAACACAGGGGTGTAAGAGAGATATACAAACGTTATGAACACGTACTAAGCATATTCTCTGAAATCTGCCGTGTGTGGTGTGTTCGGCATCTGCAGCGCACCTGCCCCAAGGCATCACCCTCAATCTTGCCGCGCCGCGGCGGGTCTCGCCACAGAGCAGCAGCAAGACTCTGACAACAACGAAAGACTGCAATCTTGTGCGCTCTCAGGTTGAAAGCTGTCGGCGAGCTGTTGATCGCGATCGGTCTCACAGGATGACAAAGTTGTCCGAACACACCATCTTCAGTGCGCAGCGTCACCTCAGAGTCGATGTAACAACAAATTCCCCATCTGCGTTTGCCAGCCCTTACGCTTCTAGGGATTGGTTCAGCCCTGCTGGCACACGGTGGAATTGCGAACTTTAAGGGGCCCCTTAAAGCCAGGCAAAATTTTGCCACCATGTCCCGCCAAGGCTCTTTGCGCCTTCGTATAAAATCTGCGAAATTGGCTTACGCCGGACTCTGGACCCAGAGTCCCCCCCCTCCCCCTGTTCGTGCTGCACGCGGCAATGATTGCCGCGGCACATTCCAAGGTCTTCCCCACCGTCTGCCTTTGTCTGCTTTTAACGAGTGCAGGAGCCGTTGTAGTTAATTCGGGCCGTTGCAGCGGCAGGCCTTTGCAACAGCTGTGAACACTGTTCTAGGGCCTATGACATGGGGTGCTGGAAGGCATGAGACTGTCCGACACACGTGTTGGACACGCTGTACTACAGAGTAAACCTACCGTATACCGTTTGTGCAGCAGCCATCGCATGCCCAGCTGTCCACTTGCAGCGTTGATCAACACTGATAGGTCATGGCCTATCAGACAGTGCCTGGGTTTAGATCAAGTTGGCCTCACCGTCCCTGGGAGCGTGGTCACATAGCATCTGGTGGCGGCCCCGTGCATTTAGCATACAGCAATATGCTTGGCATTCTATGTTGCATGCTGAGCTGATCTTTACATAGCATCCCGGCTATCTGTTCTCGAGTCCCACACACAGCCACAGCACCAATCCCTTCTTTGACAGCTCACGGGAGTCGCAAACAGCCGTCCAATCAGACAGTGCGGGGACCCTGCATACAGGCAAGCCAGCTTTGTTCACCAGCATGCATACGACTGCCTTTGATCCATGCTTGTTCTCAACGTTCACAAGTATTATGAAGTCTTCTGTTATAGCATCAGGGTGCGAAGCCATCGCTGGCGATCAGGGCGCCCCAGCAGCACCTGACTGGCAACCTGAACTGCAGCTGTAATCCTACATACGGTAGCGTCAGCGCCAGAGCAGTGTAAAATATATTATAGCAGCTTGACACAGCAACTGCCGTTGTCGGCAGCTTGGACGTAGGGGGGGGGGCGCCTGGTGACCTTGGCCAGTGCCAACCAAACGCTGCAGCCAACCCTCTTCAGCCAGGCAACCGCGTATTTCCTGTGTACGGAGCCACTCCTACGTCTTGATACTACGTACTAGTTTCGCTCATAGCAAGAGAGGTTCTCTCGCTCAAATGAAGAGCTGTTCGATTGGTTTTCAGCAGCGGTCAAACCGTACTCAGACGCGGAACGGCCATTGAAGGCCGCATCCGGCTCCTTAATAATACTCTCTGTTAATCATTAACATATCAACCGTGTTATGTGACGTATAGATACGAGCAGCAAAGCCTTGATGTCGGCTCCATGGGACTGCAATGCCTCGTTGTTGTGCCTGGTGTACTGCTGGCGATGACCGTAGATCCAGCCTCCAACTACATTCTACGCTTATTTATAAACACTTGCACGCACCAGTGTCGCAAGCACGCGACCGAGAGGCGGTGACTTTTGCACTCCCTGGCCGAATCTGCTGCTCACTGGCTGAGGTGTTTCCCCAAGAAGCACCAGCACTGTTCGGGGTACACTGCACGTGCATGCTCAAGGCAGTAGCGCATCTGCTGTAGTGGTGACGAGCTGCATCGAACGGTTCTATCTGGTCCTGCCTGCACTCGAAGGTTCTACTTGGAGGGTCAGTGTCTCCGTCTCATATTTCGTTTGAAATAGCCAAGGAGGTAGCGCAGCGGGGTCGGGTGGCCGTGTGGTCATAATGGTGTATGCTGAGGCGCCATGGACGTTCAAGGGCAGGTGGGACCCAGTTCTTTCCATCCAAAGGTCACTCCCCGGCTGGTGGTCTTGCTGATGAAGTTAAAGCTGGCTATGCAGGGCCTTGTATCAGCTACAGCTCGTGAAAGCTGACGAGGTAGGGACATAGAACCTTTCTGCTGTCTCTCTGGGCACCTTTTACAAGGGCAACTCACGGTCCAACCTGCCCCGCTGAATTTGCAGGCGCGTAAGCATGTACCACCTGAGCTGAAGCTCGTGGAGTTCTTTGGGTGAGCTAGCACATCAGCCTGCATCAGCTTTTCTTTCCTCTTCCGCAGCATGCGCAATCTATTGCTTGCACTGCCTCAGAAAGCTGGCCACATCTCGCTAGTCACACACAGCCGATAGACGCAAAACAGACATGCTGCCGTGCTGCAGGTACACATTGGGTGGTGTGTATCTGGCCCGCTATGATGACAGTCCTGCTGGCTCATTTGATGAGGTGGGTTAGCAGCAGTAGGTCATCCTGCACCAGGCTATTGACAAACTACTCAGTGGCCACTGGACACTGATGCTGTGCAGGAACAGCAGCGTGCTTTTAAATCACCTGGTATTCTGCAGCACTGCCCACTCAGCCGTAACCAGTCTATAGTACTGTCAACAGCTGCAGCTACAAGCACGTAGCTCACATCAGCTGCTAGTCGTGTGCGAGTTCGTGTTGGTTCCTACTGCTGTGTATCCTGCTCCACCTTGGTGCTGCTTCCTGCAGTGTGTAGCTATGGCCGGTCTTGTCTGGAACCCCCCAACATCATGTGCCTGGGCCGCTCGCGTCTTTGTCAACAACAAAGAAGCTCGCGACCACGGTATCAAATCCGTTGGCCTACCTTCCCGCCTAGCAGCATTCAACACAATCAGTCATGATACCAACAGCAAGCAGGCTTGGTGGAGTAAGGGCACATCAACTGCAGCCGCATCAGCAGTTCCTGCAAACCACCGCAGCAACAGCAGCCAGCAGGAGGTCGTGGCGCTCATGAATGTGGATAGCGGCAGGAGGGGGCTCCCTGATAGGCCGGTAGCTGTGTTCAAATTGCCGTCGGTTGCTTTGAGCGGGTTTCGGGGACCACACATGCGGCTCAGCTTACCAAGCTTCAGGTGGGTGACAACCACTCTCAGAGTCTTTACTCTTTCAGGACCATGCAACTCGCTTCCGAATTCTAGCTGCAGTAGTTACCATTTTACCGTTTCAGCTGGTTGGGTCCAGCCCAGTAAGGGTTGGGTGTGTGTATGAGATGGTTGTAGTGATCAGAATTGTGCTTGTAGAATGGTTGTATGTGCACCAGCTTATGTGTGCATGACCTTGTGCCATAACCAACTGAACGATAGTTGAGCAGCTGTTATGCAAGACTGAAGTAAGGTAGCACAGCTGCTATTGTGCAATCAGCACAGTGTTGTGACTGAGCCATGCAACAGGTTAGATGTGCTGGCGAGAGCTGCAATGTCATGCAATCAGCACACTGTTGTTGCTGCGTGATCAACTGTGACAAGCTGCACATGCATCTTGAGGACCTACCTCTAGGTTGGGACCGTCAGTAGCAGGAGTACAGCCTTCGCACGCCTGTTACAGTGTGATGTTCGCATTCCCACACCCAGATTGACGGTGTCACAGCACATCAAGTTTGACTTGAATGCTATGTGTTGCCTGTGTGTGCTGTATTTCTTGCAGTGGTGGCACTCTGGAGTACCCCGGGCTGCTCCAGTACAGCTGCGACCTGCAGACCAGTGTCATGCCAGTATCACCAATACAGATCGAACTACCAAAGCATCACAGGCACCATGACTCCAAGCAGCAGCAACAGCGGCAGCAGCAACAGCGGCAGCAGCATCCGGAGGTGCTGGATCTCCTGCTGAATGGCAAGCCCTTGATGTGCTTAGCATTCTCTGACATGGTGGTAAGCAACAGCGTTGGGTTTGGTGCTTGGGCAATAAAGCCAACTCAAGTTGCTGTACGCTTGTTGCAACAGCGTGCTGTGTGATAAGCTCCTTGGAGGCGTCTGGGAGTTACTGTAAGGCACAGCATCCCCAGCTGGTGCTGTAGCAGCGCAGCTGCCACTGCTGTGTTGACTGCGTCCAAACTAGCAGATAGCGGCATGACTTCATACTCACTCTTAGCTGTGCTACATGGACAATAGCCCGAATGTACTCTTGCGGGAATCGTCCAAGGCCATAAGATTGACTGGACGAGGTCATTACCAAAGTAGGTCATTGCATTTGGAGCAACTCTGCTGACAGCACCTGTTTGTTGTTGAACTGCAGATGAAGGTTGAGGAGCCCAAGCCGCTGCAGATTGCTGCACCTGCAGCTGCACCTGTACCAGACACCCACCCGCACATGTTGCCAGCTCTAGCAGCAATACATCCCCCAAAGTAGGGTGTTACTGTCAGCAGGGACAGTTAGTTACTGTTAGCAGCTGACTGGTGCAAGGAGAGATAAGGGCTTGGCGTACTCATGCTGCAGTCACGCTTGCATGCTGGTTGTGCCGGCTTTGGCATGTATTCACAAACCATTACCAATGACAGACAGGCTGTTTAAGAAGCACCTTAACTCGGGTTGGTCCCTGGCAGCAGACAAAGGATGACCTGGCATGGGGTCCTGCAGGATCAGCGGAGCTCCGCTCATTGTGCAGCTGAGACAGCGGCTCACACAAGTTGTGTCTGGGGGACCGTATTGCCAAGCGTTTGCACACCAGCACGACTCAACACGGTGCGGAAGCTTGTGCCATCTGCAGATGGTAGTGCCAGGTCAGCAGCATTGGCACGGTGGAGTGGTAAGAGGGTGGTGGGCGAGCCAGAGCCGAGGTCCATTGCACTTGCAGCAGATTTTGCCAGCTGTGTCTGTCTGTGCAGGCACAGGTGTCTGCTGAGCGGTGGAAAGGAGAGAGAGAGAGATGTGCAACAGATGCATTGCATCTTCTTTGTGCATGAGCCCTCGTGTTGTGAGCAGCAGGACATTCATGTGGGTATAACAAGGTGCAGTCTGCTGAGCAGATCCATGGTACGTTCTGTGTGCATACTGTAGTGCTTATGCTCCAGTGGTGGCATGTCTTGGTGCTGTCACCACCCAACTTTGAGTGATAACACAGTCTTTGCGTTGGGTTACAGTCTGGGCTGGTCTAAGAGGTGAGCAGTGATGTACAGTCCAATGTTTGATGTTGGTTTGGTCTTGCACTGTTGGTGTGGTTGTGATGTAGAAGCAGTGTGTGCTTGTTGTGTATTCCATGTGAGCAGCAAGTAAGTAAACTACTGGTTGCCCTGGATAGTGTCCCTTTTGAGAGCTGGGGGCCTCACTTCATTACTGTTGTACAGACATGTAATGCAAGGTGTATGCATCCACACCTTGCCATTTTTTGTGTGCTATAAAATCGCTTGTGTTGCACGCCAGCATGCTGGTGGATGTGTCATGTAAATGCGACTGGGCCAATGCCAAAGTTAGATGCGCTGGCAGAGCTGCAGTGCCATGCAGGGGGCTTCTGTTGTACTACAACCAAGTTGGTCCGGACATCCATGGCCTGGCCAGTGGGGTCACTTACAGGCCTGCAGCACTTAGCAGTCCGATGTGGGAGTTCGAGGTGTCTGATAAGTTTACCTCATGCAATATAGAATGCGAAGTACATTGCTGTATGCTACATGCAAGGGGCCAACTGTCTGAGCATTTCTTTATGCGGCAGTACGGTACAGTTGTCAGCGGGTTGGGTTACTCAGGCCATCCCAATGCAGCGTGGCCAGCATACTCAACAACTCGCAGCCAGTCTTGATAAGGGGCATGTATTAACTCACTAAGATGCGGAGGAAGCCAGAATGCGCGCCGTGCGGCTTGCGCCTTTGTCACGTCCGTCTTCACGTGCCGAAAGTGACAAGTGGGTCAACCTGCAGTGGACACCTCTTACCTGGAAACGGCTGATGGACCTGATGTGTGTATCCGCAATGCTTAGTAAGGCCGGCTGATTCTCCGCAGCTCACATAAGCAGATTCAACCGCTTCGAAAGTGCGTATAGCTTATAGTGCCTTACTGCCTGCGCGGGAGGCGTTGTACGAGTCATATAGAAACGCTTCGGCTGTTTGAGAGGGTAGCACCTAAAGGAGGCGGCAGGTAAGGCGCATGCAAGGGACTGCTGCTATCATCCTCCGACAGCTGCTTG
>NSMO01003605.1:0-19151 GCA_002588565.1 Coelastrella sp. UTEX B 3026 | reverse complement strand
ACGCCTGTCATCATCAGCAGTAGAGCTTCTGTTTGCTGAAAGGCTTCACACAGGCACCGATGCTTTCCACAGCCCACATGGTGCGGCACACATGACACAGCATACACTGTAAGACAGCCTACACAGAGAGCCCAATCTCACCTACATAGGCTCCAGGCCCTCCAGGACCTCCCACAGATGTCCTGGGTGCAGGACTCTTGCCTGACTGATCCAACCAGCAGAAGTACCTGCACCTGCTGGGATCATCAACGCGTTTGCCACACCCAAAAAACTGCCGACCTGGGTTACGCTCTGAGTTTGATGTTCTGCATGCTGCTGGATCACCACAGTCACAGTTGGGGGCTTCTACACCCGGGGGCAGGTCTGAATATCCTTGCCCCGCCAAGCTACTGCTGTTGTAGGCATTGCCGGGTGTTCCTGCAGGGCCGTTGCTGCCATACTGCTGCTGCTGGTAGCTGCCATGATCAGCTCCCTGCCCCTGTTGCTGCTGCTGCTGGCTGTTCCATCCGTTGGCATTGCTGTTGTAACCACCATCGCCAGGGCCTGCTGTGTTGCCGCTGTTCCAGTTTGCTTGTTGGGTGTCATATGCTTGCCCTGCAGCTGGTCCATCTGTTGATGTCCTGCTTGCTTTGACCGAGTCACAGGCCAAACGGAAGCTGCACTGAGCGCCTTCCTGCAGGACAGCACACAACAGCGGGCTACTGTGATGTGGCAGCAGCATGAGGTAGACCTTCACTGCTGAGACTGCCAGCATTGATGCTGTGATCAAAGTCTCAGGTGGGCAGTACGGCCGTACGCGGGTTAGGCGTATTAGTTGACAACAAGGTGCATAACATCAGGAATGAATGATGTAACCTTCTGACACATGCACCTCTGATGCGCTGACCTGACCTGTAAATGATGTAGCTTTAGGTGGTTTGAGCCAACACTCTGGTGCAGACACGAAGCCCACACACGCAGTTAGCAGCAATGCTCAGGGCTGCTGCCTGCCTAGCCTGTCTTTATCTTGCACCACAACTGCTGCTTGCACCAGTGCCAGTGGCCAGCTGATCAATGTCCTGCCTACAAACTAAAGCTACGTGCGCACCTCTTCGGGGCATATAAAATACTGCCTGCCGTCACGTCCTGTCTCAACTTCGCAACGCCCAGTGCCGCATCTGCACATTGGGGCTGACAAAGGAGCAACGCCATTGTCAAGCAAGGCCCGTTTGCTGCTTTTTGAAGCTGCTGCTGTGTGGCCTGCGTGGACAGCACACAATCGGCGTTCAACGGGGTACGCTATCCAGACAGGTGAGCTTACAACGCGGTTTGGGGAGTCTTGCCATGTTAAAGAGCCGAGATAGGCACAGCACGTTTGTTGACAGCAAAGTGCATCCTCGTCAGATACTGAACACATCACCTCTGCTAGCTGCATCTCCTATATATGTACGAGCCAGTCGTATGACCGTGGGATGGCTTGCGCTGCAACAGCCGCACTATTGCACAACAGCTTCGCGACGCACATGCGAACGCACCTTGAGAGGACTCATACGCCTCAAGCAGCGCATACTCGTCATCCGACATTTTGTTGTTGCGTGATATCCTTGTGCACTATTTTACTCAAGCTGCAGTGCCAGACCCACTGCTTGCTACTTGCAGTCTGCAAGCTGCAGAGCAACGGAGCTACCCTCTTCCAATGAACGATATACGATTGAATGTGGTTTCTGGGGTACTAAAACAGCAACCACGCGTCACCCGGGGCATGTCATGTTACGCCGAGTTCAAACTGCAGGCCTGCCACCTGGCTATTTGAAGGGTTTTACAGCAGAAACTGAACAAGGCTCACTGCTTGTGAGAAGCGGCCTCTGCGATGTCTGCATGCGCCAATGCTTGCGCATTCATCTCATGCAGGTGCCCTGTCCCCACAGCGAGCCCCGTTGGTACACTGTACCCTGGAGCCCACCTGAAAGGCCATGGTCAGAGATTGTGTGGTAACAGGTACTCAAAAGCAGCCTTGTGCCAGATGATTCGATGTGTCCCCGCAGCCTCGCAGTAGTGAATAGTACAAAAGTATGTACAGTGTACTGCTTTGGTGCTCAATCCAGGCCCCCCGAGCACCCACTGCCGCCATGGCACATTGCAGATCCCAACCCACATCATCTGACGCCAATTACTACCATCAGTGGGGCTCACAGGAGTTTGATCACATTGTTTGGGGTCGTTCACGGGCAGGGTGCTATGCTGCACATGCCGCCCCGCAGTGCAAGCCCAAATTCACCACCCTGCACAGCTTCAAGTGGGGCCGAGGCATAGGTAGTATAACGAAGCTGTAGGAAGTACTTACTTCTTGGCTCGCAACTGTCGCATGTTCAGGTCCACGTCACAACAACGTATTCGTCGCGGTGACTGTACGTCCGCCACGCCGGTGAGCTGGGACACTCTGTCTGCTGGTCAGCAGGCAAGGTCGCACATTCAATAACAAACAGTGTTTATCTCAAACGCTCGGGCGTATCGTCATCGCGAGCTGTCTGTGTGGCAGCGATCTGGTGCAGCAGCAAGCTTGCGCGAGTGAAAAACTCCCGCCTTGCAAGGATCTGCCGCGATGGGCCTCTCGCGCAGTTACTGCGCGGTTCTAGGTACCGTGTTGCTTTTGTTAACGGCGTCAACGCAAGGTCGGAGCTTGGGTCGGCGCCTGCAGCAAGTTCTGACAGGTGACTAGCTGCAGCAGTAGTGAGGCAAAGATCTGGCCACTAGCACATGCGCGGAGCCGCACCCCTCATGAAAGCTCATGATCCAATCTAGAAAATGTAACAGGAGCAGTTGGAGGGGCAGCATCGCCGGCAATGGTTTGCAGCAGTCCAATGCTGTAACAGCAGCAGCACGTATAGTAACTTGCCGACTTCAGGTGCATTCAACAGCATCTCACCCTCCCAGATGAACCATCATGCACGGTACACCGGCTCACACTCAGCTGCAGATGCTGATCAGCCATTGTTGTGTTGTGTGATATGCAGGTCCCGCTTCAGATCTTGCTGCTTACCGCCGTGCTGGCTGTGACAACTTCACCATGGATCAGTGGCAGCCTCTCAGGCCAGCTTATCACATCACAGTGCCATATGGTAGGTGGCGCAGCAGCAGCTACTGATGTGCTGTGTTGATCTAAAGCAGCAGCTGGGTTAGCCCGGCTAATGTTGTTGAGATGATGTGCCTCATGCTGGGTGCTGCTGTGCTGGCTGGCTGCTGCTGTCCCGACAGCAGTCTATTGCGCATTGCCTGACAATCTGTCTTGGTCAGCAGCCAACAGGTAATAACAATAAGTGCAGCAATCTGCACACCAGATCAAGCGAGCAACAACGTATCAAAAGCAGTGGCTCTTGCTGTTGTTGATGTTGCAACATGCTATCCACCTTCTGCTGTAGGTTGGATGAATGATCCTCATGGTATGTTCCAGCTGAATGGTACAACGCACGTGTTCATGCAGTACAACCCTAAGAAGATACAATGGGGTGAGTGATACCTAATCGCAGTGACAATAAGTGATTGCTGGCTGAAAGTGACCCTCTGGCCCACTAGCTAATTCCAGGACTAGCAGCAATGCAATGAAGTGAGCTTGCTGATGCATTGTGTTGACGGTGAGCATTGCCACCACGTCACGTGTTTGCAATGTCACATCTGGGAGTGCATTGACACAAAATGAACCCAGGATGTGTGCAGGATTGTACATGAAGGCGCTGCTGTGTTGTTCCTCCTATGCAGGTGCACCCTTCTGGGCCCATGTCATCAGTCGTGATCTGGCGCACTGGACATGGCTACCACCCGCCCTGCTGCCTGACACATACTACGACTTCAATGGAGTCTGGTCAGGAGCAGCAACAGTACCAGAAGAAAGTGGAATGCCAGTACTCACATATACAGGTGTGGGGGGCATGCCTGGTTTGGATATCCCACGTCTACTATGCATCAGAGCTCCACACATGCTTCTGTCTTCCAGGTCAACTTGCCAAATCATTCAGGGACCCAAACACTTCCCATTTTTGCCAGTGATGAGTCTATACGCATTTGCAGATGTGTATATTGAATGTGCACCGTCAGCACAGCGGTATCTGGTGCTGCAAAACATGCTGATGTGCAACTGTAGCCATACCACATCCCAACATGCTGCTGCTACTGCTGCTGTGTCATTCATTGCCACAGCTGCCGGCACTCTGATCCCTGAGATGGGCAACTTCTTCCAGCAGCAGGCGCTGGCCGTCCCTGAAGACATGAAGGCAGATCCACTGCTCAAACGCTGGAAGAAGCCGGACACAAACCCATTCATAACACAGGTGGGGCTGGCCAGGGAGTCTCTGCTATCCTGGGGCCCACAGAAACAAGGCTTGCTGTGCTGCCCACTAGGCAGTCTGTTGTCACCGTGTGTCTCTGAGAGGCATTGGCATCTCTGAGGGCCTAACAATATATCTTGTCTACTGGGCCACCCTATGGCACTACAGACACATGCTGGCGCTGTCATATGGACCAACTGCTAGACTATGTGCACGATGGTTTGCTGACAATGCTGATATGAGCGCAGCTGGTGTGCATTGGCTGAGTCATTGCAGCTGATGGCCTACAGACAACCAATGCTTGCATCGACCATCGTTAGCTGAAAGCACCTACCTGCTCCTCCCACTGCTGTTGTTGCTGCTGCCATGCGTAGCTCTTGACAACCCTTCTAGTGTGGCAGCGACAGATCCAGTGCTCAGTGTTCAGTTGACACCAAGAGTATCGTTTTGCCAGTGCTGCTGATGCTTCTGCTGCCGAACCTACACCAGCACAGCCACAGTCAATGTGCTGAACCTGCTACTGCTTTTGCTGCTACAGGTACCACGCAGTGGCACAATATCAGTTTAGCGAGCCAACAGAGGCCCGTCATGGTGTCTGGCTAGAGCTCACAAACTACACCTGTACCAGCAGCAGCAACAGATGTATAGTGCTGAACCTCTTACACCTCTGCCACTGCTGCTGCAGGTACCACCAGTTGGCACCAATACCCAGTTCAGAGACCCTTCTGGGTGTATGGCTAGGGCTCGCAAACTATCCCTGTATCAGCAGCAGCAACAAATGTATATACTGCATATACTCTTGCACCTATGCTGCTGCTGCTGCTGCAATAGGTACCACCTGGTGGCACTGACACCCAGTTTAGAGACCCACTGGCTGTCTGGTAGAGACGCGTCCGGGTGTGCGACTCGCTCTAAGAAACATCAACAGAGACTTGCCGATTGCTCAATCCACCCAACCCCTGCTGCTGCTGCTGCTGCTGCTATAGGTCCCTCCTGGTGGCACCAACACCCAGTTCAGAGACCCTACAGAGGCCCGTCATGGTGTGTGGCTCGCCCTCACCAACACCACCAGAGCCAACCCCGCCCCCCTGCCTAAAAACCACTTTGCCCTGGCTGTGGGTGTTCAAGCACATTGCCTGGGGGGTGGAGCAATATACACAGCACCTTCTATGGCTGGACCTTGGAGTTATGCGGGAAACCTGTACAACCAGATTAATATCGAGCCCCAGGTGAGCCGAGTTAGCAGTTAGCTCATTCATTGGCTGTTGCTTTTCAAGCACATTGCACATTGGGTGTAAGAGTGATATACACATCGCTTCTCTGGCTGGCCCCGGGCCGTTATACGGGAAATTGGTACAGGCAAATCAACATTCAGCGAGAGGTGAAGTGGCTGCAAAGTTGCAACAGAGCAACATTCAGGTTAGTCTAAATGCAATCTGTATACTACTCGACATATGGTGCCTGGTGCCTTTCATTTTTGCATTGCAAAATTTTGGCTCTTCGAATTTGCTGTGCCGCCTTTCGGAGCAAGCTGTTTGGGTATGATGGCTACTGCAGTTGCTATGCTGAAATTTGGTCTGTAATACGTGACCTTGACAGAGCCCAGTGCTGCTAAGGCTGCGGGTGTCTCACAACTTGGGTGGCGGGCGGCAATGTGAGCTGATTTTGCCTGTTCGCTGCTGCTGCTGCTGCCTGTCACGTACAGATCAATGGTCAGTGCCTGGCCACCCGCACGTCCTCTAACAACACCAACAGCAGCTGGCCCAGTCCAGCATATGGTGGCCCATGTGATCAGTTTGGTGCAGTCTGTAGGATGTGGGAGGTCGTGGACTTCCTGGAACTAGAACCAGGTGAGACAGGGACTGCTGTCTGGTGCCGGCCTTGCAACAGACATAAGCAATGTCTGCTGCAGGTCATGTATAAGCCATATATGGGTTATCAGCCATTTCCCGCCCTCCCACCCCTTCTCTGTTTGTTTTCTGGGTCGGGGTTTTGGCTTAAGCTTGTGGGCTGTGCTTGTTTTGTGCTTCGGCCGGGGTTTTGCACAGTGTAGCGCGTTCAATCATGTTCCAAGACAAGATCCTATAAGCATGTGAACACTGTTTCTGGCATGCTGGGCAGCATGTACTGACCGTATGAAGTAGGAGAAGGGTTGCATGAGGTCAGGCGTCCCTCAAAACCCCAGGGTTTGGAATGCTAGGGTTTGAGATTGTTTGATTCCGCCTGCCAGAAATACCCTGTCAGCTGATGCAGAATAGCAAGATCAGTGGCATAGTCAACCTCTAAAGGCCCATGGAGCGGGTTGAGGCACTATGAGCGAATTTGAAATCGTTATGCCCGTTGCATTCTCCAATGCAGCGAAAGCTTGCCCTTATTGGGTGACACCAGCAGCCTTTAATGTGCTCATTTTTCTTCTCAACAGTCACAAGTGTGACAAGAAGGATGGCAAGGGCCACTTTCCTGGCCGCTGCTGTTGCTGCTAGTACTACTACTGGTTTGTCAAGTGTTGATAGACTGCCTGGCCCAAGCTGCACCCCAAACTGCTGCTGCTGCTGCTGCTGCTGCTGCTGCTGCTGCTGCTGCTGCTGCTGCTGCTGCTGCTGCTGTCGCAGGTTTGTTCTTGATCAAGTGGAATGATCAAAGCAGTTTCCGAGGTTTGTTCTCAATGGAGTGGTACGTACTCGGCAACGGACCCTGGGACTACACAGCTGTAAACCCACCTGGGATCCAAACCCTAGAAAGTAACAGCAAAAATAACACTGCTGCCGGCAGCAGCAGCAGCAGCAGCAGGAGTGCGTCAGTGTTTGGGCAGCAGTACAGTACCTACCCGGACACAACGCTGCCAGCTAACATTGGACAAGTCACTGGTGTTACTGCTGCTGTTGGTAGTGGTGCTGCTGCTGGCAGCGCTGTGGCCGGCAGCGCTGCTGCTGCGGGCAACCCTGCTGCTGCTGCCGCAAATGCCAGCTCATCCACCGGCACTGCTGCCACTGAGCAGCAGCAGCAGCAGTTTGACCGTGACTTCAATTACATACAGATCGTAGAGGACGCTTCACTGCGCAGTTTGTTCAGAGGAGAGTTAGATGGCCAGAGGTTTGCACCACAGAGAACAGGTGAGACCCATCCCGCGGGTGTTGGGTGTGTGTGTTTGGGGGGTGGGGGAGTGTATCACACCATGTCTGTGCATGTTTTTGTGCTTCTCTGTCTGTCGTGCCCAATTGCAAGTGCTCAGAAATAGCCTTGTTCATTCTAACAGCTGCAAATTTCACCCACAAACTTCCCTTGACGTCTAATGAGACGCCTCATGGGGGTGTGGGGTGGGGGAGGGGGGGGGGGTCACACCAATACTGTGCATGCTTTTGCACTTCTCTGTCTGTCATGCCGCAATTGCACAGTGCTCGGAAGAAGCCTTGTCCATAATACCGGCAGTGTGTGATGCAAACTGAATGCGTCATTGTTGCGTCATTGGCCATTTCATGGATTCAACCATCTCTCTGTTGATTGGTGAAGGCAGAGTAGTCTTGCCTGTGTCGCACCAGCTGTGACCCATATGCTGTGTGTATGTCTGTCTGTGTGTGTGGCTGCAGATTACGGGAGTATCTACGCGTCCATGATCTTCCGTGACAGCATTGGACGTCAGATCATGTTGAGCTGGATCATGGAGTCAGCACAAGGTAAGTATCTGAGTATGCTGCTGGGCCCCAAAAGCTTGGATATATTATCATCGTCATTTTTCACGTTTTCAGCGAGGCAGAGCCGAATAGGTGCCTTCCAGTACCAAGTAAAACCGGTACCCCAGTCACATGGCGCTCAAACTATGTCTCCTCATATCCTCTTGTGACTATAGCTGAGGCCAGCAAGTACAGCTCTCTAATGCTGCAGCTTGCTGTAGATGAGCTTCGAGTTACAATCGTAGCCGGTCACCAGCTGAGGCGCATGCCAGATGCTGGTCAGATGCTTTTCAGTCTGTTACCTAAAGAGCCATGAGAGTCCTCGCCCCTCACATCCACACATACCGGTATGAATGAAGGCACAACCATACCAGTGATTAACACCACAAAACGTACAAGAGGCAACAAGAGGATTGCAGCTTCTGAGGTAGTACTGCATGATCATTTCACCGAAAGACCGAAGGATGGGTGTGATGAGCCCAGCTGCAGACTGTGCCGGATACAAGCATACAACGAGGGCTATGAGCTGATGAAAACACCACCTGGCAGACTAGATACCCTACGGCTGGTGACGCATGTCATTGATCAAACTGCATGGCACACCTTAAACTCAATTACTCGAGTAAGCCGTCTACAAACAGGCCCCACTTGGGGTATACTAGGCCTGTGCCAAAGCATGTCAGTGACACAATATGCCCATGTTGTGATACCTGATGTTCGATCATTCACAAGTGGTAGCAATGGCTGATACCCCATGCAGCATGGAAGTTCAACATTCCAGCATATGCAAGGCTAGCTGCCTGTATGCTTTTGCACACTTGCGACCCATTGACCTGTGACATGGCTCAGTCACTTTCACTTGCGACTGCTGGGCCATAGTTGAGTGGCGATGTTAATGATGGTGGCTGCGCTTCATTGTTCCCTCATGCCCTGCTGCTTAGGATTGCTCAATCAAAAGGCTAGCTGCCTGTGTGCCTCTGCATCTGCTGCTCCTCTTCGCTTGTCAGCACATGGTGCTCCGGGTTGAAGGTGAAGTATGGTGCTGTTGCTTGAAGTGACAAACCAAGCCGCATCAGCAGGCGCAGGCCGATGATGTTGGCAGGGTCATGAGACTTGGGTGTGCGCTCTACGCCAACTTTGTGCCCAAACAGCTGCACATACTGCACGCCCAAATCATCATCCCACCTGAGCAGCAGGGTACAACATGTACAATGAGTGGTGATGTGTCGACCAACGCAGGCCTGGAGACCGCTCACTGTTGGACATTTGCTGGCAGGTCAGCAGTTGCGACGTTGCAGATGTCTGCTGGCCTGCCAGCAGATGACCTACAGTGAGCGTTCTCCAGCTCTTCAGTAGCTGCTTGTCTGCTTGAGAGCATATGGTGACCCAGCTCTGTCACAGTGGTCTGGCAATGCATCTGCTGCTGGCAGGCTACTTGATTGCGCTTACTTGATTGCCCCAAACTCCTCCAGTCTGTCCATGGCAGCCTGGCACAGGTACATCTGCTTTGGTGCTCCAGTATCCAGCACAAATTACATGGGTACGTACTTGTCGTTGGCTACCTGCCAGGGGATGCGCCATATGAGGCGGTTGTGCCCGCTATGCCTGTGAGTGTGGATGTGCTCACGACTTATGGCGTGACCCTGGATTTGATAGTCCTCAGGGTGTGCAAAGTTGATGTAATTGTTCGGGAAATCCTCATCACACAGCAAAAACTCCTCAATGGCACTAAGCTCAGGGGACTCTACAAGCAGTGCCATCGCAGTCTCGTTACAGCACGCACGTTACAGCAGGTGCAGTGCCAGGTCTCAGTTGAGCACGTCATGTCTTATTAAATCACGGACAGCTGTACGAGCATGTGAACTGGCTGCTTCTTTGCGGAATACAGTTGGACCCAAAAGGGCGCCTGGTGCCTTCTTGCCTTTTCGGGCATCCACCCATTGTATCGAAGGGATATCCTGGCTTCCCAGCCGCTGACACAGCTGGTTGATTGCTGTCTTCAGCCGAGTAAAGCTCGTTGTCGCCAGCAGCACAGTGTGGTGTTGCACAGGGTTCCCTGTGAACTGCACCTGCACCATGAAGCTAAACTCGGTGACTTTGTGCAGCAGCCAGCTATCCAACACTCTGTTCCAGCTTACACGCTTTGTAAGTGCCCTTGGTGACATAATCAAGTACTGCACTGCTGGCATGCTAGCATGCCCAGCGCTGGGCCAAATGATGCCGCAGAAAGCACAGGGGTCCATAGTGACTACACCACCGTTCACACCACACAACAATCTGCAAGCATATACATTTTGACAGCTGGTGAAACTTGGTATGAGTTTGTGTTGACCAGTGCAGATGTCCGATAGCACATCCGACAGTCTGAGCAGTCCAGCTGACAGATAATGCCATTAGGGTTTAGGGTTTAGGGGGACAGTGTCCCTCACATATGCTCAATTAAAAGCATTGGTTACTGGCCCAATGAACTTCAACTCCGACTTGAAGTCTTTTCAGACTCGACAGGAGCGCGCACAGGCTAAAGCTGTGGAACATCGTAAGAGAGCATTCCTTGAGAAAGCATAGGACACCCTGGTCGATGTCGCACACCCACACAAAGCCTCAAAACCTGTGTTACAGTAACACTGCCGTGCACAGTGAGTCACTGATGGTTCTGTTCTGACGATTGGTGCTGATGAATGCAGCAGCAGCATGACAGCAGCGAGCATGACAGGCGCCAGAAGCGGGATTGCCTTGAATTCTGTTGCTGAGCCTGTCAAGCTCGCTGCTGTCATGCTGCTGCTGCCTGCTGCTGGTGTCACTGCTGCTGCATGATTGGCTCCTAGCTAGCAACTTCGAGAGCTGGAGTTATGTTGAGCAGCCGGTATTGGAGCTTGGTTGCTGGTGCGGGTGATACAAGAGGTGTGCCTCAGGCGCGGTGGCGCTGGGCCCTGCCAGTATGATACTGCTGCCAGCAGTGTTGAGCACAGCCTGGCTTGCTGTGTCCCCGGTATCTCACTGGTAGAGCATCGGTGTTGGCTACCAAAGATGCAGGTCCAGATCCTGCCCGGCGCACCAAATTCGCAACAACAAGGCATGATGCCTCATGAATTGATTGCTGCTTTGCTGTATAGTGCCGAGGAAAGCGGTTTACAACCAGTTTTTACAACCAGTATGTTGGGCTACGTTTTCTTGTAAGATTATAAGATACAATAAGCACCCTTTGAGATGCCAATCAGACTGGTGTGCTGCAGTATTAAGCGGGGTCTGTCTTGCTTCATTTGCTTCAATCCTGCACACCTGTAATGCTCCATGCAACGCATTTGGGGGTACTGAATGTCACATGGGCACACAGCTCTTGCCAGCGTATCTATCCTGTGTGCATTGGCTCAGTCTCTTTTACATGGGCACTGCACCTTTCTGTATGGGTTATGCGGGCTCATACAAGCTCACTGGGGGATCACATATGTCATCTATGAGACTCACTTGGCCGCTGATGTGCTGTGCCAAATCATGTCCAGCATTCAATGCTTTCACCCAAGATTGGGAGAAACAGATTGCTTTCAACTGAGCCTGTAACCAGTTGATTGGCACCTCACAGGCTGATAAGAAACACTAGCCTGACATACACAGCAAGCTGCTGCTGCAGCACCTGTGACACATGTATGCTCGGGACATCCAGTGCCAAGGAGTACTTCAGAACTTTTACTCAAACAATCTTGCTTGTTCCTGCAGGGAGATCATTACTGGCTTGAGCCGACTATGTTGACTGACAGCAGCAGCAACAGTCAACTGCTTCCTTGGCACTTGTTGGCAGCTCAACTCAACAACTCATCAATCATTGACTTGCCCTGGCTCATTGGCATTGAGCCCACTCTCTAATACCACCCTCAATGCCTGCCACTGTCCCCGCCGCTGCTGCTGCTGCCTACTGTTACAGGTTGCATCAACGCATGCAGTGACCAGTTCCCTGAGGTGATCATGCGTATGGGTTTCAAGGGCGCTCAGTCACTGCCCAAGGCTCTCAGCTTTGACAGAGACACAAAGACGTTACGGGCATTCCCAGTCAACGAGACGGCCTTGCTCAGAGGCAACCTGGTGAGCGAGGGTTTAGCTGGTGGATTGATTGACAAACATACACCATGCATAAACCTTTGTTTCAGGAACTTTATAAGACATAAAAGTTGAATTAACGAGGTGCTGTCATGGATTGAAGTATAAGTCATTTTGAGACTGTTCCTGAGTCTTTGAATTACTGTATCTGCTGTGCAGGTGTTCAACCAGACCTCCGTCCCTGTGACAAGCATAACAAATGTCACAACACTTGTATATGAGGGCAAAGTGCAAGCACCAGCAGTAACACCCACTGCTGCCAACAGCAGCAGCAGCAGCAGAGGCAGCCAGCCAACTGCCAGACAGTTTGAAGCCCAGCTCAACTTCACACTGCAGCCATCAACATCTGGCAGCAGCAGCAGTGCTGGCAGCAGCAGCAGCGGCGGCAGCGGCGGTGGCGACGAGGTTGCTACAGGCCCTGATGCCTTTGCTGTTGGGCTCAGAATCCTAACAGGGAATGGGAGATATGCGGATGTCATTTTGAACGGGACCTTGGCACAGGGGCAGAATAACACGTCATATGACATCAAGAGCCTGTCAGTCTGGGTTGACAAGAGCAAGACCGGCGGCTCAACAAACGTAACATACACGGAGGGTGGCCCGGTACCGTTACCTGTTACTAACGCTTGGCGGGTCCCCAATAACAAGTTGTCACTTTCTGTGTGGATTGATCACTCTGTGCTTGAGGTTTATGCCATGGGCGGTTTAGGGCGTGTTACAAGCCGTATATACCCTGATGGAGATGATGTCGCCTGGGGTTTAGCTGTGTGGAGTGTTACACCGCAGATTGGCGGTGGTGGGTGGAATGCGACGCTGGATGGAAAGATCTGGCATATGGAGAATGCTTGGCTACCACCTGACTGTTGATTTGTTGACTACAGTGCATACCAGCCCTTTGAATTATTGCCGGAGTCCGGGCTTAGGTATCCTGCAACACGTCGAGAGCTTTGCCAATGCATTGCACATTGCTAGCAGCAGCCAGCTCCTTGTTTGCAAGAATGTGCATTGTTGTAGTTGTACATCTGCTTGACCGCTAGGGACATGAGTAGTTCTCAGACGAATAAAACTCTGATGGTGATAGTATCTGCCGTTTTTGTGATTTTAGCTGGCACTGAGTGGTCCTCTACACATGTTTGTTGAAGCTGTGCATGCAAGCAACTGCCAGACAGTTGGCAGGCCTGTTGCATGGGGCAATACTGGTCTGAATTGCGTCTGAAACAATTTTGAATTGTCGCCATATTTTGGGTTGCATTTTTGGTGGCTGATCAATTGCATTGCATTAGTATGCTGGCCAGGTGGTGGGCCAACAGGGCACATGTCGCTTGATTTGATGCAAAAGTCAGCACTGATGGTATGTTGGGAGAGTACATAGGGGAGTATGATTGCAGATGGTCCGCCTGGTCTTTTCAGCAACCCGGACTGACACCTGTGTCTGGCTTGGGTCTGCAAGTTTTGAAGCTTGTATAAGCCAAGTTGGGAAACTGCAGATTTCTTGGTGATTAGGAGGTGTTTGGGGGCTAGGTGAGCAATGGGACATAGAGCAAGGGGGCCGGATGTAATGTTTGGCTACCCATCAGCCATAGGAATAAAAAAAGATATTATACATTCTGATATTGTTTTTGCTTGTGACATCAGTCTAGACTGTGTATGACTGCCTCATACTATCATGATGATGGGTGTTTGCACATGGGCTTCACTATGTCACTTCTGCCCACATCAATGACCATTGCACTGCATGGTCGGCTGGTGTTTGTTGTGGACCCAGCATTTGTGGTATGCAGGCTCATCTCCATACTTTGTAGCAACAGGTACAAAGTATGGAGATGTCAGCAGGCTCAACAGGGGCTCAATACGACATTCATTGAAGCCATTACTGGCAGTCTGAGGTATCTCAAAAGCGGCTGAAAGGCGCTCGACTGAATTTTCCCAGGCGAGTCGATGGCTTAGTCACTGCGGCACAGCAACCCAAGCTTCATTTCGTGGTCTGGCTTAGTCAGCAGCAGCAATTCTCGTTGCTAGACACGCTCGGTAACCCGCGGTAGCCCAGAAACAGTCTGCAACAAACACATCCAGTGGGAGACAACGCCTGCGCGGACAGCTTTGAATGAGCGTCGTACGACGCGTCCTCTGTGAAGTACAGTTAGACGCCACTGGACCGGTCCCTGTTACGTTGTGCAGGAGCTGTACATTGCTCAAGCGCCCATACTACGTGCGCCCTTACTCGTCCAAGGCCAGCCTGTAAACTCGGACCTCCCCACGCTGTCTGAGGCCTCGTTCAGTACCGCCATCATTGAGCAACCGATGCTTCTCCAGACTCATTTTGAGGGTTTACCAAGGCCTGCGCAGCGGCCCTTTACGCTAGCAAAATCCACTACAAGCTGGGAGGCAGGCGCTGTGCACACAAAGGCGCTCAAGTGCAGGAGCAGTAGTGCTGAACACGATCAAACCACCAGGGCGCCACATAGCAGGCTGGAGCGACTGGATTTCCGCGTGGCTGCTGCACAAGGTTTCAAAAGAAACAACGGCAAAACCCTGAGGTGATGAATGGCCTGTGTATTACTGCGACCAACCCCTCAGGGCTGTTGTTGCCAGTGCAATCCACAAAACTTGGCATAAACGGCTGCAATGTGCACCCGGCACTGAGTGGAAACGGGTGGCAGCAGCGAGCGAGAAGGACAGCAGATGGATACCGTCCAAAGCAGCGCTGTGCCCTGCAGCACTGTCTGCTGCATGCTGCCTACAGCCCACTGTACGTCAGCTACAACCATCGGCAGCAGCGCATGCATTGTGATGGATGTACTGTGTGGGCCAAGCTCTGCATAGATTCCAGGCTTTACATAGATTCTCTGACCTGCTTGCAACCTGCTGCTGTGCTCCAGTCAACGAGCAACACCGAGACAGCTGAAGAAAGCAGCAGCAGCATTTGGGCTCAAACCACAGAAATTTGAATTACTATCCTCTGTGATTGAATCACATAGCCCATCTGCACTTCGGAACCTTGCAGCAGCACCAACATATTTAGAACAAGAAGAAGAAGAGGAAGAAGAGGAAGAAGAGGAAGAAGCAGCCTTCTCCCGCAGCTTGCCTAGATACATGTATCCCAGCGGCGAGGATGATATTGACCCTGAAATTGAGGACATCATGTTGGAGTTTGGTGTCGATTATCACAGTGCAGAGTTCATGTGGCATATGTATGAAGCAGATAATTAAGTAGGGCGCCTTGGCCAGAGAGGAGGTGTCACAGACCAGCTGGTGCACGGCGTATGCTACTGCGCCCTCCGCGTATGCAGCAAAAGAACTGGCCTAGGTAACAGGATATGTGATTGGAGCTGGATAGCGCGCTACTTGGCTGGCAAGCATCAGCATATATGCATAGGCAATTGTCTTCTGCGTGCACCTGCAGATGCAGCTGATGTCTGTGTTTTGTGAGCAAGATGATTGCCACAACCGTCATGGTATCGCACATTATAGTATCGCATTTGTGCAGAGCCCTACTTCATGTTGTTTACCAAACCACCCGAATGCATCCAATTGGCTCAGCAGAGGCATCAAGCCAAGTGTGTTGTACGGTTTAGTGTCCGGTATCTTGTACAGCAGGGGAGTCATGGGTCCAAGCTGTGTTGGCAGAGTTGTCACAACTCAGTTTGTAAACAGTGTGGGCGAACGCGTCAAGTCATGCTGTTACTATCTCAAGCATTTTCTTCTGGGTTGCATCGACCTGTGAACTGCGTTGGGGGACAGATGCCAAATTGCTAGGTTATCATGATGATCATGATGAGTAACACTATGACTCTACACAACCAACTAGACAACCAACTGGTAGTGCATGCGCAGTATACTGCGCAGCATACCGTGCCACAGTAACCAGCACAAAGACACACTGCTAGAGTGAGAAGACCATATTTGGGAAAAACCATTTATCTTATGTAGGCCAACAGCAACATTGACAGCAGGCCACCAGTGCTGGCGATATGCCTGACCCTGCACCAGGGCTAACATGGTTGCCGCCCTATACGGTAGTGGCTGTAAGGAGGCCTAAAATCACAGGACACAAAAAAGGAATTTAGGTCTATATATAAACTGCATTCAGCCAATCAACAAGCTCATGTGCATGGACAAGGAAATTGGCACTGCGACCTACAAGCTGCAATGATGTTGCAGCAGTGGCAAGCCATCACAATCAACGGGTTTTGAGGTCAACAACAACCCAGGACACGATCGCCCAAAAGAATCTATCACAAGATGTCATCAGCTGGTGGCTACTGAGAGCTGCAGAACCAGGTGTTGATCTCCTGGCATATGCTTGGCACCGCCGCACAACCACTTGCTGCCTAACGTCACTGTTGCTTGGCGCGTTGCTTCATTGGCCCAAGGGACTTGAAAGGTGCCAGGTTCAACTTGTATGGAGCCCAGATACTCAGAGCCCTGAAGCTCATAACCAGAGACAGTCCTAACCAGACATATCCCAGCTTGGTTGTTGCTGCTGCTGCTGGGATTGAGTGGGGTCCCAGGTTCATGATGGCAACGGCAGGGACAGCGCATAAGGCCATCTGAAATGACGCATACCTGCGACATAGCAAACAGCAAACACATAGATATCAGCACACAGACAAAGGTGGTATCTACTGTGATTGGACTGTGATCCCGATGTATCATTCCACATTACATGCTTTCATGACATGTGTGAAAGACACACCAAACACCTTCGTGTGCTGAGGCAGAAGTACGAATGTCTCAAGGTATGCCTCCGCACACTCTGCCGTCCACTAGCGCCTGCTAGAGGGAGTGAGAGGGGTAGGCTGTTACATACAGTTGAAATTGCATCTACCACAAAGAACCTGCAGTGGACAGAAACGTGCCTTATCTGGCCACAAGGCAACACAAGTCTGTAGGCCACTTACAGAGCAACTCGCACAGAAAAGCAAAACCATAAACCTAACAGGGTACCATACAACTTGTGAAAGTATGTAGCAGTAGCAGTAGCAACAGCAGTTGTCGTTGCAGCAGCAGCAGCAGTAACAGTACCAGTACCAGTACCCCGACCCACCTGAATCCTCCTGCACCAAACAGCACCCCATCCCATACGAATGCCAGTGCATTGATCGGCTGAGTTGCCACAACAAAGGGTATTGTTGCAGCCACCAAGCCAAGTACTGCTGCGTCGGATGTGAATAATGAGGGTATGTAGTCGCGGCCGAGGCCCAGCAGTAGGGCCAGTGCACAACCGAGTAGACTTGCCATCGTCACGCAGCGATCAACCACCTGCAAGTAAACCCATCACAACACTATATTGAAAAATACCTTGGAACTGACTAGTTTGAATACATAGCAAGCAAGCGTCTGCAAGATGGAGGTAATTTGCATCCAACACAACCTGCA
Organism: Coelastrella sp. UTEX B 3026; assembly: GCA_002588565.1. Lineage (NCBI taxonomy): Eukaryota > Viridiplantae > Chlorophyta > Chlorophyceae > Sphaeropleales > Scenedesmaceae > Coelastrella > Coelastrella sp. UTEX B 3026. The sequence goes on along the minus strand of NSMO01003605.1, from coordinate 1,708 downwards.
CAAGGCACTTTCCAATGGCATTCTGGAAACCCGTACATTGTAGGTTCAAAGCAGGCCCAGCTTCAGGCAACTGGTACATACTCACCCCTCGTGCAGTGCTTGTATCTTTTGCTGCCATACTCTTTGCCAGCATTGTCTGACACGCCACTGCAAGACTGTCAGCCATCAGACTGCTCGCAAGCCATAACTGGAAACAAACCTACACCGCAGGCAGAGGTGAAAAGCCAACATGCCAGTGAGCTGCATGATTGATGGATGGGTTGACCGAATGCTTTGCTGATTTGACTACCGTCTTCAAACTGCTGATAGGGTGACTGGGCTTTTCAGGGAATGTTTGCGTTGATTCATGGCGTGCTTGGCGCCTTACAGTGAGCAACCATGCTTGTTGTCAGGCATACTGTGTTCGGCAGGTGCAACAGGCACATTGCAACAAGCAGGAAGTGCTCTCAGGCCAGTGAGTAACAGCTTGACCAGTTGATCGATACTATGAGCATGCATGCCTGCTCTGCACATGTGATGTGGTGTGATGCACCTTGATTGTACATAAGCAAGATGGCTTAGGCCTGGATGTCTAGCAAGTCTCGTTGAGCTGCTCAGACTTAGCTGCTGTGTCATGCCCCGCTCACCTGGTGACAAGCTGCTGCTGCTGGCCCTGCCCTGGCTGTGAGGCCCGTGGCAATGGCATATGTGAATGTGATGGCTGCAGTGCGGAGTACGAGGTACCCTGCAGCAAACAGCGACATCAACAGCCCCTCACATTGAATGAGGCAGGCTTAGGGTTCTACAACATTTTGATATACATTCAAGTGCCATAACGCAGGCATAAGAACTCGTGCAAGTAAGCCAGAGCGTGTTGGCACCCAGAAACCACAAAGCGCAGTGGTGATTGTGCAGCATTAGCTGCATGGTTTACTGTTGTGTTTGTGGCACTGACAGCAGGCTATTGGTCAACTTCAACCAGTGAGTGTTGAGATGCAGAGCACTTGAGCAGAAAGAGTGTGAAGGATCTGCGCTGTGATTGCCAGCCGGCTTGCAATGACGGCCGACCCTTTGTCGCCTGGTTCCACCACTGACCTGTGGGTGCAAACAGCTTGCCAACCGACTTCAGTGTTGAAGAGTCTGTAAAGGTAACGCCGTATCTGCGGCTGAGTCGGTAGAACAGCCAACACAATGGAAGTAACTGCAGAACAACATGCACACGGGACAGTACAGTTAAGGCATGGCAGTGCATCTGTGTCACACGTGTGCACACTTCCTGAGACAGAACTTCTCGGAGCAATTATCTGCAAATCACCACAACTATTAACTCAACATGAGCACTCTCCAGGAGCGTCGGGCCGCGGAGCACAGTGCACATTTGGCAAAGCAGCAGTACAGGCAGCAGTACAACCGCATCAGTGTCCAGTCGCCTGCAGCGCTAGCGCTGAGCGCTCAGGCATCGCTTAAACAGAGCACGCCCTGGACTGTAGCATCTACAATGATTTACAAGTCCGCGCTTTGAGGTCGGGTGGATGAGATCGCACGTACCAAACGATAATCCAAGGCGGATACGCGGGCTGATGCACATGCCCATTCGCACCAAACCGGGTATCCGGATGCTCCGTCTCGCACTGCATGTGTTGCTGTAGCATACAACTGAAACTACGCGTTGCACGTGGAAATGTGCTGCCAGCTTGGTTCAAACCAGGCACCTGGAAGGTGAAGGTGC
>NSMO01003601.1:0-12666 GCA_002588565.1 Coelastrella sp. UTEX B 3026 | reverse complement strand
GCTGCAACAATAGCTGCAGTAGCAGAAGCGCTTTGCCATGCTCAACACAAGCGGGAACAGCTTCTTCTGGACTCTGCAGCAGCTCGCCCCCCAGCACAACAGTATGGCAGCGCCAATGGCCGCTGCAGTTGCTTTCGCTGCTCAGATAGTCCAACAGCTAAGCTTCCTTGTTGCAGCGGCGGCGGCAGCAGCAGCGATGGCGATGAAGCAACCCAGCAGCAAGCTATTTATGCGGCAGCAGATACCATATTCCAACATGTACAAGCAACAGAAATTGAAGCCTTTGCAGCTGCCATCGGCTCGAGCAGCCCACATGCAACTACAGCTTTCACACCTGCCGAATCGCTGCGACGCTGCTCGATCCGTAGTGTGGAGACTGTAGATGACTTCCCTGCGCAGGAGCAGCAGCAGCAGCATGTCCAGGAGCAGCACCAGGCCTTGAATGACCTACAGCACAAAGCCAAGGTTCTCTACATCTTGATGGCTAGGAAGCACATCGGTTTACACAGCTGCTTCAAATCCGGGACTGGTATCAAGAACTTGTACTTAGAACGCATCACAATGGCAGATGTTTGTGTGCACGTCATAGTAGCTCTAGCTATCCTTGTGTTCAGTGTGTGCATTGTCTTAGCAATTGTGATGGAGCCCTTCTATGCTAGCCCAGCAGGGATGTGCTTGGGAAAGTGTGCAAATGAGATTGTCAAAGGTACGAATGAGGCTTCCGCAGATGATGCAGGAAGCTTGACTCAGACCATTGGCCTGAGATTCTTTGACACTAGACAGGCCTGTTAGTGCGCTGTAGCTGTGGTTGATTGTTTCCACTGCTGCTTTTTGGGTTGTCACTGTGATGGTTCGGCTTGACTACCGTGACAAAGTATGTATGCGTCATTGTCGGATGCAGGTTATGTGTGGAGCAGTCATGGCAGACCATCGGCTGTGTTTGGCATACACGCTGCATGTGAAAGTGACCGAGCGATGCAACAGGCAGCTGCATGTGACCGGGTTTCTGATGTCCTCTGGGTGTTGACGGATCAGCTGCAGGTATAGCTCACCATCGAGTCAATGGTCCGTTGGGCTTGCTCGGCAGAGTGCTGAGCAGAGGTTTGCATCTGAAGCAGCTGCTGCTGCCGTTGTTGTTGCCGCAACAGTTAAGTGAATCATGCGCACATCATGCTGCACTAGAGTCGCTTTTGGTAGGTGCTCATTGGGTGGCTTAGACGTTGAGGGCCCCTGGCGGCGCATGAACATGTTGGGCCTCCTGGCCCCTGGCCTAACGCGAAGCCATGCCACACTGCTGAATTCATTGTGCACACTGTTGAATTCATGGTGCTAACTCGTTCTTTTATGCGCATGTCGTCTGGTACAGGCTCAGCACTACTTGTGCCGATGTGAAGTTTGCATGAGGTGGCATCACTGGTCTTGGATGCCAGGTTATGGCGGTTTTCACTTATGTATGCCGAATGACCTCCGCAACTCGTGACCAAACGTCCCAGAGCGAAAAACGTCAAAATGTTTTAGGATAGCTTGTGTATGTATTCTACGCTGTCCCAGACGCTTCTGACTCCGATGCAACACATCGGATCAAATCTGAATCGCTGGGTTGGCTAGGACTGTGGCCTCCACAAAAGTATGTGATTGGGTCAGGGCGGTTGTCTATGCTGTTTCACCGCGACACGGCCGCAACGGCACCGGGCTTGGAAAGTCCAGCCTGAGACGAGCACGTACAGTCTTCACGGGCAGGTTTTGTACATGTAAAGCAAACGCGCTGTGTCGCCCATTCGCTCTGTAACCATCGTGCATCAACGGCGCAGTCTGCGCCATGCTCCACAAGCGCCGCTGCAGACCTAGGCAGACCGGTTGTGCATGTAAATCGCCTGTTCTATCTCTTGCAAGCTATTGCTTGCCATGTACTCCGAACACTGCCTGGTGGCCCCACATTCTCGCAAATTGAATTGGCACCAGGGTTGTGTTCCAGCCCCCTGCAGGGTCAAGGTCAGCTGAGTGTACGACATGAGCCTGAATGCGGAACCCCTCAACAGTCATAGAAACCCTTAGCAAATTCGACATGTCACATTTCACAACGGCGCTGTGAAGCCCTTGACCGGCTGTTTAACAATCAGAAGATGACCCCAATGCAAAAAGCCACCAGGTCTCTGTCTTTGCAGCGAGATGTAGCTGGCAGAGCATCTCTGCAGCCTAACGGTCGCATATTTTGACGACTACAGTAGCCGATATAAGGCAAGACCCTCAAAAACTACCAGCTGATTATGAATGCTGCTGGAGTATTCAAGCTTGTTGGGTGCTAGCATGCATCATTTGACCAATTGCTAATACCAATTCTTCAGCGTCGAACACAGTTCGGCCCTCCCCATCAACAGAAGCACCAACTTCAACTACGTGATTGACACCCAGCAACTCAACTGCTGCATGGTCAACTTCTATGGAGCCACCGCGGGGGACTATCAAGCTGCTAACGTAGGCTGCAGGTGAATGCCGCAGTGGTGTGCCTTGCCGCGACCTGCAGGAACATGATACATCCAACTGCAATGTGAAGGTGTTTGAGCAGCACAGACTTGGCCTAAACCAAATGCTTGCCACAGGCAGCGATGACCGGCTGATGTGTTACACCACCAGACTGCAGTGTTGAGCTGATATTCAATAATCCAGAATGATCACATCATCAACTGCTGTGCAACACATGGCTAAGGACATTTCACAAAGGCCATTCAGCAACAAAGCGAGTCAGCATGGCTCTGGCAAACTGATACCGACAGACACACTTTTGAGCGAGCTACAACTAACTTGCAGCACAATTTGATCATCAAACCCCTACAACTGCACTGTACTTGCTGCCAGCCTCCAAATTTGGGGCATGCCTTGAACAGCATGAACTGGAATACACAGCTGAATCAGCAGACACATGATGGTTGCCAAGGCGGACCCCCACCTGCGGCGGTTTAGTGCATCCGTGATTGCTTGCACCACATCACTAGCCCTCATCGGTCCACTGTGACTGCCACAGCAGGCCGTCTCCCGATCATGCGACCCATTCAACAGCAGCAACTGCGGACAGCAGGCAAAGCCAGGCAGCAGTAGCCCTGGTTCAGCAGCTGCTCAAATTCCGACCGTAGTGCTGCCTGTGCGGCATGGTAGCACCCAAGCAATTAATTAAACACACTGGAGGACTCTGTGCAAGCATCTGCTTATGGAACCATGTGTCAACGCTAGCATCCTGCAAAGTCTGTGACTGCCAGGTCTTGCAGTCTGTTGTTATTGGCTGCCAGCTGTTATGTTGTTGCGCTGCCGTAAGACTCTATAACCTTGCGGCTCCCGCTTGCACAACGTCTGCTCAGGCACACACCTACTCGATGCTGTTAGCTACACTAATATAGCCGCAAAAGTGCAGCTCAGCCGCACCTTAGGTATGTCAGTCCTCGCAGCAATGGCTTCTCCCACACCATCCAGTATCAATGTAGGACATATACTGGTGTACAAAGAGCCCATGCCGTACACGATGGCATCTGCTTTTTTGATGTCTGCAATCACATGCGGATTAGGAGGTGGGGAGACCTCGTGCTCTTGACCGGTGCCCTCCCTAGAGAGGTAGAACACTCGTCTGATTGGGCTGGGCAGGGGGACATAGCTGCTGGACTTGTCTACAGCTGACGGACCTGCAGGACAAGCAGTGATAGAGGAATTGCGCTCTCCTGTGGTGACAAGGACTGTGAGTTTGAGTGTGCCTGCTGTGGGGGAACTGCCATTGCACTTTACGACAAATGGCATTGTAGATCAGCAACAGTAGCAGCAGCAACCATCAGAGCAGCAGGTTGAGAGCCATCAGCTACTGCAGCAGCCACAGCCACAGCCTGCAGCAGTATGTGGGTTCAGGTATTCCTGGTTTGAGCATCAGTTTGGGTCTGTCGCGGGCATGCTAGCATGTGGCAGTAGCTCGTGGGGTGTGTCTCCTACTCTGCAACCAGCACTGCCAGCATCTCAGCCACCATTGATCGAGCTGCTATGGGAAGGTTTACATGATTTCAGGAGTTGTTGTGGTAGTACATAATGCACACACAATGGCGTTAGGGATGGCCACATAGCTAGTGCTGCTGGGCTTGTCAACATCAGGAGGGCCTGCACCATAAGCATGCAACACTCGATCTGCTGGTTTGCAGGCAGATTCCTGTGAAGCAGCAACCTGCTCTCAGAAGCAACAACACAGGTCAGACACACGAGGCTTTACAGATTTGCCTGCTGTGGCATGTGCAGCGAGGACGAGCCGGTGAAGCAAGGATATGTATGAATACACTCACAATCTGGCCATCATTGTGCTGATTGGCCCAAACCCAATCCCTAAATCCACGACAGTGACCCACCTCCCGCATTGCTGTGTGGCTCATCTGGATGGCTTATGTTATTTTGACCTCGAATAACAGTCCCATCTTCCAGCTCAGCACCCAGAGTGATCACTTCTTCAGTACAGATAGCGGGCATTACTGTTGAACCTTCAGGGATCCGAGCCACGCGACTGCAGAGCAGCACAGAGCCGTACATGCGGTCAGTAGATCACCACACGGCGCTTTATGGCAAGCCAGTGTTCACCGCCATGCACCATTTGACTCTAAAGAGCCTCATAAATAGCAGCAAAAACGCAGGAGCTGGCAGGAAGGGTAAAGTGGCATGTGCATGATGTATGCTGCCAGGTGAAAAGCTGCCAGTCTCGAGTGTGAACAGATACATGAGGAACAGCACACACTGCACTCACAGGGTCCATCTAGCACATGGTCACTGCTCAACCTCAGGCAGCCTATAGCCCAGATGCTCTGCTACCTCACAACGTCTGAGTTCCATGCGATGCTGCTGCATGCAACACAGACGAGAGCCCTGCTGGGATGGTGGACGAGCATTGGAGCATTTGTAAGACCGGCTGACTTCATTGCCTGCCTTACCTGAATAAGAACACAGCACTCTCTAGTGACCTGAAGAATGTCCGAGCCCCAGCAAAGAAGAAGTTGCCTGCGGGAGATAGCATGCAGGAGTCATCAATGGCAGCTATACAACACAACAGTTATGTACAAGTTGCAACCTCAGACCCGCAGGCCAGCCGGCAGCACAGGGGCATTGCAAAATTCCTGCAGCTCTGGTTGCCTACGGCTATGCGGCTGATGGAACTACTATTGCTGCCTGGAACACGGGCCAACGCCTGACGACTAGATTGCTGCAATGGCTGCCATTAGCAGTAGCATTCCTTAGCTGCTGATCACACTGGCTGGTCACATCACGCACCTATACTGCCATTCCTAAAGTTGAACTCCTGAGTGCCTTGGCTGAGTATCTGCAGCTGGAAGTGCACCAGAAACGCTCGTATCATGTGCTTGTACGGCTCGCTGACACCCTGCCACAGCACGTGTCGGCCTTCAACTATGTTATACCATTCTAGCTTGGCGTCCTGGTGGCTGCTGTCAGGTAGTCGGTGTGCTAACAGCTGCTTGACTGCACGAGCCTGCAGATAGGATGCATGCAAAGCACAGACAGCATGTGTCGTGGGCCGTTATGTGAGTCTCACTTTTTGTAGCAGGTGCAGTGATCGGGCAAGGTCTCTGTGTGCAGGACAGCAGCTGGCACTGGCTGCTGCCAGTTAGCCGAGCACTCGACTTAAATGCCCAACAAACGCATGCACTGGAGGAATGTGCTTCCTCAGTTTCAGCACGGAAAGGAAATGGCAGATACAGCGCTGACTTATGAGTACATCCCAATGCTGGCAACTGCTTTCAAGGCAGTTGGATTCACAAACTGTCCTAGACAAGACACTGCTGATATGACCACCTGAGCTCTGCTGCTTCCAGCACAAAAGCAAACCACTGGCACTGCTGATAAACTATATGTGACCTCCACTGGCAATCCAGCTGCAAAACACACTGTGCACCAACCTCCTCGTCTCTTTCATCCGCCAGTCTGAGACATCTACTGCGTATGTCACCTACTGCTGGGCCACCAATCACTCGTACAATCTCAGCAGTACTGCCACCATCGTCACTCACAGGCAGTACATGAGATACGCATGGGGTGAGCTTGCGCAGAGGGCCTGCAAATGCAAAAGCAGGTCAGCATAGGCACTTTGTACTCACTCTCTGCCAGCATGGTTGCAGCGTGAGTGCTGGCAATGTGCTGCTGCTGCAGTGGCCTCAGAGAACTGATGCCGACTAACAGCTGCTGCCAACAAAATTGAGCTAAGCTGTTGGGGTCCGCCCGGCTGAGGCAAGACAACCTGAACAGAATATGGCTGTGGCTGCAGATGATCACCAGGGCCGTGACTGGGAAAAGCTGGAACCCTCTGCAAATTAATGGCTGCGTCCATTGCTGCGGGGCCTGTACTGCTGCTTGGTTGCTGTGCTGACTGGAGTTCATAAATGCAGGTTACCTCTGCTGGGCTGATCATATCGCAGAACCGCTGAAGCCTGGCTGCGTGGTCTGTGGGAAGCTGCGTGGCTTTATGCAAGTACGTCTGCAGGACCGTGAGAGCACTTGCAACTAATAATTGCTAAATAATCCTGTTGATAAGCTTTCCGCGGCAAGGTGGCTGTTCTCCTCATGTTCTATTATGAAAAGAATATGAACATATTTGAGAACTCAAGATCACCTGCCACACTGTTGAAAGCAGTACCACCACTGAATACTACTAAGTTGGGAACTGCTAACTCTGTCTGAAGTGACACTGTTGAGCATCGAGGGAGCCTACGGCCATGCAAGCCCTCCATTCCGTTGATCTCCAGCGACGTGGCGAGGACTGACGCGTCCATTGCACTGTCCTGCAACTGCGAGGTGCCCTCTGCTGCATATGCTACTGCTGCACAGCAAGAACGGCACCAGACGGGATTTCAGGCGTGACAGCCGCTGCTGATAGGTACCTCAACACCACAGAATACGTAGAGGTTGCAAAGTCCTGGTCCGCGATTGCTTACAGTTGCATAGGTGGTGCTTTCTTGAGCCCATCACACCTGTCTCTGCAGACTGTCTCCGATGCCGCTTCGCAAGCTCGCGTTTGCCTCTAAACCATCTACATGGTATCTGGTGTACATCGCGCTGGACCACTCCAGGTAGCGAGTGATTCAAACTGGCGTTGATACGACCTGGCACTGATCCTTGATGCAGCATGCTCTCTTGTACTTCATGAGATCTATCACCACGTTTCACACTCAAATGATCTACCGTTGTGCGTGTGCGAAAGGTGAGCTGCTGAACATTATACAAGCTAGCAGGCTACAGCCAATTGGCCAGTAGGGTATTGACCAAGTCAACAGCAATAGATGGCTTCTTTGACACGGCGAAACAGAGCTGCCGGAACGTCGTTACTGCAACGAATCTGGACACAACTACTTATGGCAGCACGCCGTGCCGCACATTGACCTCTATGCTGGAAGATACAGCAGCTCAACTACCAGCTGTTGACACTGCGGCCGTTGTGTGTTGCCTCTACCAAGCGCTTCTACAAGCAGTTTCAAACGTTAAACATCACCAATCTACATCATGCACAGCTCAAGACACTTGTGCGACCAGCGCAGTTTGGAATGGACATATTTTACATACTTCAAATCACCTGAATTAGCGCATTGCTCAAATGCTGTGCTGTGGGCAAGCATATCACAGCAGCCCACGCCGCAAATGCCATACCCACATCCATGCTAGAGCATCTCAAGGCGGAGCCAAGGGCAATACACAACAACTTGAGACTAGCAGAGTCAAAATCACATGACCCTGTAGTGAGTGCTGCTACCACACGTGCTTGCTTCTGCCTGTCGTGCAGAAGGCAGTCCATGTACAGGTGACTGATACACTACACAGGACCTGTTGAACATCCATTCAACAGTGGTATATGCAGTCTGCACTGGAAGCGTCCGCCGTTATAGTACACCATGACTATGCCCGACCAAGTCAGAGCGATTGCCACTGTCTGTGTTTACAACTGATCACCTGTGTAGTGGGTCAACCGACCTCGCCACAGGAACCTGATTCTTGAAGACATATACTTGTGGCATTACACGAAAGACAGAGCAGCTGCTGAGCGAGAGAACATTGTGTGACTGCTGAATGCTAGCTGCACACTCAAGTATCAGACATACAAGGCAGATCTTCAGAATGGGCCCGTCATTGAAAGCAACTCTTCAAGATGGGCCCGTCATCCGATTCAATGCTGGACACGTTGACAAACAGCAGACCCGCTTGTTCGACACCCTTAGGAGGCCTCTGATCAGCCCTGGACTCAACGTCATGTTGTAGCAAGTGAATATAGTAAGCCCATCTGTTTGGTTGTTTCGATGCTAAGCATCATGGTCACAACAGTCACTGCATGAAGGGGTAATCTGTGTAGCCCTCCATCCCTGGTGTGTAGAAGGTGTCTCGGTTGTAAGGATTGAAAGGTGCACCAACTGCCACCCGCTCCACCAAGTCAGGTGTTGAGACATAGTAGCGCCCGAACACTACTGCGTCAGCATGCCCGCTGCCGACTGCTTGTATGGCACTGTCACGCTGGTAGCCGCCTGCAGCAGCAAAGTGAAAAACCTGGGACGGTCACCCGCTGTCCGTTGTCTGCTGCTGATGCCATAGTACCGCTGCTACGTTGCTTATCAATGTCTGCTCACTGCAGCTGCATCACTGCAGCTGCATCACTGCAGCTGCAGTAATTTGTCGCACTGAAGTTGCTGCAAGACAGCGGCTGGTGTCATGACGAGCACACAGCAGGCAGGACAACACAACCTGTAACTGGTGCTGGCAGCAGTACTGTACATGCATACATTGCCGAGGTCCATGTCACATGTGTTGTGTTGCTGAATCGGCTGATTTCCTTACCCGCAACTAAGAATGGTGTTGAGGTTGCTTTTCTGAATGGATCCAAACTATGCTCAATCGGACCTTCCAGCTCTATATTACCACCAGCTACCAGGGGTTCAACCTGCAGGACAGTTTCGAAGGCATGTCACACTTTAAGTCTTTCATGTAGACCCATGCACTTTGGTTGATGTGTTCGCATCGAAATCATAGAAGCACAAGGTCAGAGAAAGCAGCAGCACGTACTAGCTGTGACGGCCCAGTCATCTGTCATCGCAGCTGATACCGTTGTAAGCCGTAGGGGCAGCAGCGGCCAGCCGCAATAACTTGCAGGAAATCATGTTCACCTAGATACGTTATCAGCACAATATCAACTGCTGTACAAGCATGTGTACATGCCAAAGTGCACAACACATCAAACCTCAAGGTTGGAAACATTGCACTGTCTGTGGACTTCCTGGTTGTAGGCTTCCTAGAGACTTCTGTACTGCAGTCAGTGGGGTATAGGAACATACAACCCCGCGCTCACCATGTGTATATAGGCCATCCCAGGCACCCGTCTCTCCAGTTCTTGTACCAGATATATGTTCTTCTCTACTGCTCGTTCTACTGTGTCTGTTGCATCCATCCAGGTGTTGTACGGGCAAAGTCTGATGCCCACACGGTCGGCACCAATGGCAGCTGCCACAGCCTCTGTGGTCTCAATGATCAGCCTGTAAGCAGGCATCACAGCATTAGCAACGTAGTCACAGGATGAGACGATGAGATGTTGGCTTGGAGAGCGCGAAGCTATGACAATACAACTAATGTCACCGGTGCTGGCAGCAGCAATTGCCGCTGCTGCAGCCTCTGTAGTCTGTAATCAGCCTGTAAGCAGACATCACAGCACTGGCTACCTAGTTACAAGCTGACATGCGACATGTCCGTTTGAATAGCCAAGAAGCTTCGATAACACATTCATTGTGTTGTCATTGGTGCTGGCAGCACTTATTGCTGCTGCTACAGCCTCTGTAGTCTCAAGAATCAGGCTTCAACAGGGCAAGCACTGTAATGAGCAATCATAGCATGGTAATGAGCAATCTGGGTTCGCAGTCCTAGATCATTGAATTTATCACTCACTTGTTGTGTCCGCTGAATGCTGAGTAGATGTCACTGGCGAGGAGGCAGACTATGGGCCAACATGCGCTTTAATATCATGCCTGCCAGACACTGTGCAGCAAACAACTGCTTTCGTGGGAAGTGCGTCAAATAAAACCACCAGACGACCACCACATCGCAGCAAAACTTATAACATCTAGTACGACATGTGATTTGAACAGCTGCAGTCAGTGTAGATAGCCGGCTGACCTGGCTTTGTTGGCATCGGTGCCTCCGTACTCATCTGTTCTGAGGTTTGAATTGTCCTTCAGAAACTGGTCCAGGATGTAGCCGTTGGCCCCATGCAACTGCATGCAAGAAGGTTAGCAGCGACAGTGATTAGTGAAGCAGGCACAGCAGCGCCCCCCACTGCTAACCCTGGGGCTCGCAACAAGCACTCAACCCCGGCAAGCCAAGGTGCCTTGCTAGCATGTGCAGCAGTTGCACTGACAGCAAACAACATGTATTTGATGTATGATGAAGGTCTATGCTGCTGCTTGTGATGCTACCATACCAAGCAGTGCTAGTCGCCAGTACTTCTGAAACATTTCATATGGCTGCTAGCCAGTTTGACCACAAAATTGTGGAGGCCAGGGGCCATTGCATGGAGCACCCCCTCCAGCAGTTTGTTTCCAAAGCCCGTCTGCTCTAACCAGCACCAACACATAACCTTGTAACTGATATCACAATCATGTCAAGCCCCTCACAGCCAGCGGCACGTGTTGCCCATGGACAAACGCATGTATGATGCCCAGTACTTTCAGCAATTAGTTGATCGCACCCAAGCCTTTTGCAGATTGATGACAACAGTAGCTACTTGGCTCTGCCAGGTGTTCGGCAGAATGTACTGCTGCGAGTGCCTCATAAACAATGAGCTGGCTCAGATAACAGCATACCTCGACACCATGGAAGCCAGCAGCGACAGCATTCACTGCCCCGTCAACAAACTGCTGTATGATGCCTGGGATATCATTCAACTCCAGTGCCGTGGGGACAGGGTACTTGAAGGGGCCACCATTGTTGGTGTAGACCTCAAAGTCATCACAGATAGCCACTGCTGAGGGGCCAACTGGTGGTCCGCCATCAGGCTGGAAGTCTGCATACATAGCGAATTACTGCAGTTGGGTGCTAGGCTATGGCGAACTGGTATGGAGTATTATTCTACACAGCAAAACACTGTGTTGGTGCTTTTGTGCTGGGTGACCCCTGAGCCATCGCTTGTGTGGACCTCAAAGCCCTCATGAGTTGCCACTGCTGAGCGGCCTCCTGGTGGCCCTCTATCAGAATGGAATTTTGCATGGTATCAAGTGCAATAGAGGTTTGCCAGCTCTGCTGAGAAGCAGCCATAACATGCAGGTAACTTTGAACCATATGTCATCCCAAGAGTACAGTAACACACAATCAGGCTGAACATCAGGGCAGCACCACATCAGAACGACGCAGTGGCTGCTGGCTCCTGGCTATTGTGTGCTGTTTGAAGCTGGGGTTGATGGCCGCCAACAACACCCATTCTGCTGCCATTGCTGTCATGTCTGCTGTCAAACACTGCCCAATGCTATTGGTTGCTCTGTAGAAGTGGGGTCAACCACCGCTACCGCTGAGTGCTTGAAATGCTGTCATTGCCATAAGTCTGCTACTGAACGCTACTCAAGGCATTGAGCTGCCTACGGATGCCAAATTGGCTGCTTGATTGCTGCCCTGTATTGTGCTCAACAGATAATGATGCGGTTCACTATACATGACAGACCTGGATGTGATGCTCTGCCGACGTGCCACAATTGACAGAAGAAGACTCCTCCCTTGTCTGCCACAGCTTGTGTCACAGGTTGCCAAGCTGCTATCTGCTCAGGAGTATATATGCCTGGGGTGTTGGGGTACCTGTTTATCACACAGCCAAGCCCAGATATGGGTTGCTACAACTGCCAAATGCAGGCTACAGCAGTAAAATCCACAAGAGAAAGTCGTGGCCAGAAGCTATGTGCATACTACAGTACTGGAATTGCTTGAGCGGTAACTCGGTTTTGCGCTGAGCTGGCGACTTGCTGCTAATGCTCACCCGCGTGCTTGCTCGCTGATAACAGTACCTTCACTGATGATCAAACCTCCTTTTGTGGCCCGTTGAGCGTAATACTCAGCCATTAGGTTCGTTGGTAGATTGTTTGGGGCCCTGCGAACAACACGATTGGTAGGTAGCTGTTGCAGCTGACCAGATGCATTGCTTGCTGCCAAGCTCTGTCAATGCAAGTGGATGTGCCGGCGCACTGCTAGCTAGCTCAGCCACAGCCCCAAGCTGAGCTCTTTGATAACTGATCAGGGTAAACCACAGGCGTACACACAGCTACAACCCATCTGTGGCAACAGTAACATTGCATGTGAAGGCAGAGCCAGGAGGTGACACACCTACATCTTGTCAGAGGCGCCATGACGATCCTATGCTCCAACTGGTACCTGCACAGACGCGGATCAAACTTTGAGATGCGAGCCCTCGCGCATAAGACAGTAGCCTGGAGTTTCTGCAGTGCAGATCTCAAGGCTACTGCAAACATGACTGTACTGCCACATTGAAGACACACTGTGCTGAGGCCGTTGTGCAGCAAAAGCAATGCACCTGCACCCTGTTCCATCATTCTACCTGCCAATTCTCAGCTGCTGAAAGAGGGGCTTAGCATCCTCCTTGATTCGTGGGGCTTGCGTGGCCTTTTGTGT
>NSMO01003587.1:0-11478 GCA_002588565.1 Coelastrella sp. UTEX B 3026 | reverse complement strand
ATGTTATCTGGAGTGATCATGTTATTAGCGTGTCCATGTTATTTGGAATGTTCATGTTATTAGCGTGTCCATGTTATCTGGAGTGATCATGTTATTTGCGTGTCCATGTTATCTGGAATGTTCATGTTATTAGCGTGTCCATGTTATCTGGAGTGATCATGTTATTTGGAGTGACCATGTTATTTGCGTGTCCATGTTATTTGGAGTGACCATGTTATCAGCGTGTCCATGTGATTTGGAATGTTCATGTTATTAGCGTGTCCATGTTATCTGGAGTGATCATGTTATTTGGAGTGACCATGTTATTTTGCGACCATGTTATTTGCGTGTCCATGTTATTTTGCGTCTATGTTATTTGCGTGTCTATGTTATTTTGCGACTATGTTATCTTGCGTGACCAACAGTCATGAAACATTGTCTTACTGCAGGCAAGAAGCTGCCCATTAAGCGATCAATCAAGTACAACAACTTGACCATTGATGGCTTCTCCTTCGAGCTGAGGTACAACACATCGACGCCGCATGGCCTGCCGCCTGGCGTGATGGACCCGAGCCTGGCAAACTACACAATCAGCGGCATCAAGGATGCAGTTAGCAGGTGAATTGCAGTGTATTGAGCTGTAGTGGGCGGCTTCTGTCAGCAATTGGGGCAGCAAGGTTTGTGTATTGTAACCACAAGTCAGTGACTTATTTGAAACATAAAGCGATGCCCCATGGCCTGCCGCCTGGCGTGACGGACCCGAGCTTGACAAACCACACGATCAGCGGCATCAAGGATGCAATAAGCAGGTAAATTGCAGTGTATTGAGCTGTAGTGGGCGGCTTCTGTCAGCAACCTGGGGCAGGGAAGTTTTTGATTACCGTGAATGCAACACAGTAACTTGACTTGTGTGAAACGTAGAACGGCGCCCCATGGTCTGCCACCTGGCGTGACCGACCCAAGCTTGGCAAACTACACGATCAGCCGCGTCCGACGCGTCCTGAGGATGTAATTAGCAGGTAAATTACAGTGTTTGAGCTGTATTGGACTGCTTCTTCCAGCAAATTTCGGGCAGTGGGGTTTGTGGGGTTGACCGTGATCGAAAAGTCAGTGACTTTTGTGAATTACAAAGCGATGCCGCATGGGCTGTTTAATTGCAGGTACAACCATTCGGTGTTACCACTCTGTGTTTTGACGCCAAATACAGCAGCTCGTCATATTTCAGCTCTGCAGAATGCATTGTAGAGATCGATCATTCTCCAAGCCTGACGATCCAGCTGTTTGTTGTAGGTGCAGTTATCAGGATGTTACCACTTTGCGCTTTGAAGCCGACTACAGCAGCTTGAATGATGCAACTCGCCAGATTTCTGCACAGACTAGAACCACTCTTGACACAGAATATAGCTGTCATTGTGCAGGCACAATTATTCTGGTGTTACCACTCTGCACTTCGAAGTCGACTACAGCAGCTTATTGCATTCAAGCTCAGGCAGATGTCTGCACAAACTAGAACCACTCTTAACACAAAATTTTGACTGTATTATTGCAGGTACAACCATTCTGGTGTTACTCCTCTGCATTTTGAAGCTGGATACAGCAGCTTATTACACTTCAGCTCAGCCAGATATCTGCACAGACTAGAACCACTCTCAACACGAAAATTGACTGTGGTATTGCAGGTACAACCATTCTGGTGTTACTCCTCTGCATTTCAAAGTCGACTACAGCAGCTTATTACACATATCAGCTCAGTCAGATATTCGCACAAACTAGAACCACTCTTAACACAAAATTTTGACTGTGTTATTGCAGGTACAACCATTCTGGTGTTACTCTTCTGCATTTCGAAGTCGACTACAGCAGCTTGTTACACTTTAGCTCAGCCAGATATCTGCACAAACTAGAACCACTGTGTGGACTGTGTGGACTGTGTTATTGCAGGTACAACCATTCTGGTGTTACCACTCTTCGGTTTGAAGCTGATTACAGCAGCTTATTACACTTCAGCTCAGCAGATATCTGCACAGACTAGAACCACTCTAACATAATATGTGACTGTCTTCCAGGTACAATTATTCTGGTGTCACTCCTCTGCATTTCGAAGTCGACTACAGCAGCTTGTTATACCTCAGCTCAACCAGATATCTGCACAGATTAGAACCACTCTAACACAAAAATTTGACTGTGTTATTGCAGGTACAACCATTCTGGTGTTACCACTCTTCGGTTTGAAGCTGATTACAGCAGCTTATTACACTTCAGCTCAGCCAGATATCTGCACAGACTAGAACCACTCTAACATAATATGTGACTGTCTTCCAGGTACAATTATTCTGGTGTCACTCCTCTGCATTTCGAAGTCGACTACAGCAGCTTGTTATACCTCAGCTCAACCAGATATCTGCACAGATTAGAACCACTCTAACACAAAAATTTGACTGTGTTATTGCAGGTACAACCATTCTGGTGTTACCACTCTTCGGTTTGAAGCTGATTACAGCAGCTTATTACACTTCAGCTCAGCAGAATGTATTGTAGAGGTCGAGGTTCTGGAAGATAGAGTTATCGAGGTGCCGGCTCCCCCAGAAGAGCAGGATGGGACCTCCAGTGACCAAGGTGTCATCAGTGACGAAAAGAGTGAGAACCCCTCGGACGGGACCTTGGGTGACCCAGGAGCCGAAAAGAGTGAGAAGGTGGATGGGACCTCTGGTGACTCCGCAGCAGAAAAGAGCGAGGGGGCTGAGTCAGCGGACGCTGCTGCTGCTGCTGCTGCCAACGGGACGGATGCTGGCAATGCGACTGACAATGCCACAGACGCTGCTGCAAACAAGACAACTATCAAGATGGTGAAGAAGACCAGCCAAGTACCCAGAAAGAGGGTTTATCATGTAAGCACCATTGGACTGCGTTTGTATCGACTTTAGGCTTTGGAGTCCAAAGTCCAAAGTCTGGACTGTGTTTGTGGCTTTGGACTGTGTTTATATTGGCCTTTCATATCTGATTGGCGTCCTTTCACACAGCGTCCCGTGGTATAGCAAGGCTCTGTGTGGTGCTCGAGGATCAATTTTGTGTCGAGCTGCTGCTGCTGCTCCTTCTGCTGTTGCTGCTGTGAGATACAGCTTGTCTTCAATCTATTCGGCCCAGGTGCCGCCTACGAGCCACTATCGGCTTATGCACCAACAGCTATTCAAGCACACGTTTCAGCCTGGACAGCTGCAAAAACAGTTGTCACAATGAGTCTCAGAACACAGCGTCACTGCTTACTTGTGCTGCTGCTGCTGCTGCTGCTGCTGTCTTAGGCGCACGCTACAGGTTGCGCTCAACATGTCAGGCCGTGGTGTTGCCTACCAGCCACTAGCTGGTTATGTTTCAACAGCTGCTCAAGCACACGTTTCAGCCTGGACAGCTGCAGAATCTAGTCACAAACAGTTTCAAAGCACAGCGTCCTTGCTTACTTCTGCTGCTGCTGCTGCTGCCCACTACAGGTTGCCCTCAGCATGTCAGGCCCAGGTGCCGCCTACAAGCCGCTTTCGGGTGACGCACTAACAGCTGCTCAAGCACACGCTGGCCTGGACAGCTACAAAGATAGCCACAAAGAGAGTGTTGAAGCACAACCTCCCATGCTTACTTGTGCTGCTGCTGCTGCTGCTGCTGCTGCTTCTGCGCACTACAGGTTGCGCTGAACATTTCAGGCCCAGGTGCCGCCTACAAGCCACTTTCTGGTGACGCTTTAACAGCTGCTCAAGCACACGTTTCAGCCTGGACAGCAGCGGAGGCGATCAAGGCAGCCACTGCCAAGGCCAAGAATGATTTGGAGGCGTACATTATCAGCAAGAGAGAAAAGCTTGAAACAGATGAGCTCATTCAGCAGGTAAATGATGGACCTAACAGTTGGTTGGGGTGGGGGTCTTGTGAAACAAGCTGAATCATGTGGGTTAACGGATTTGTGGTTGGTTGCAAAAGCGGTTTGTGGTGGGCTGCAGTAACAGGGGCAGGAATGATTTGAAAGCATGTATAAGCAGCAAAAGAAAGAAGCTTGAAACAGACGAGCTCATTCAGCAGGTAAGTGATGGGCTTGGATAACTACTGATTAGAGTAGGGTGCTTTTTAATAACGCTGAATCACAGGGTTTAGCAGATTGGTTGTTGATTGCAGAAGTGGTTTGTGGTGGGCTGCAATAACGCGAGCAGGAATGATTTGGAAACATGTATAATCAGCAAGAGGCGATCAAGGCAGTAACTGCCAAGGCCAAGAATGATTTGTAGGCATATATCATAGGCAAAAGAGATAAGCTTGAAACAGACGAGCTCATTCAGCAGGTAATTGATGCGCTTGGATAACTACTGGTATTAGTACTAGTTGGTACTAGGTTGGTACTAGGTGGTACTAGGTGAAGTCCTTGATAATCGTCTGAATACACTGCAGCCGTGCACCAGCTGCAGACATAGGCAAAGCAGCCCATGCAAGTTGCCTGTGGGTGTGTGTGTTGGCGCTCATGTCAGCAGCGGGTCTAACGAACAGCTGCAACAGCCAAGGCCAAGAATGATTTGGAGGCATATATGATTAGCAAGAGAGAACAGCTTGAAACAGATGAGCTCATTCAGCAGGTAACACTAACAGGTAATACTGATTGAAATAGGTCTCATGTTGAAAGAGCTGAATCATGATGTGGTTTAGCAGGTTTATGGTTGATTGAGTGCAGGTTTGTGGCAGGCTGCAACACCCAGAGCAGGTGTGATACGAAAGCCAGCATCAGCCCTCTTAAAGAGGGAACTCACAAGCTCATCAAAAAGGTTTCAGTAGTGGTTTAGTTATTGTGTTAGTTGATCGAGGCGAAATGCCTGCCTGGTTATAGCGAGGAAACACACCTCACACCACTGCTGCTGCTGCGGTACAGGTCACCAGGGGTGGTAACATAAGAGATCCTATATAACTACCCCTGCAGGTAAGTGCTGAGGCAGATTGAGTCAAATTCAGCGAGCAGCTGACAGAAGCTGAAGGTTGGCTATATGGTGATAAAGAACATGATGGGGCCCTCACTGAGATGAAATTTGCCACAACACACTTGAACTAAGGCCAAATCAGCTGCTGCTGCCATACAGGTTACTGCTGATGCAGATTGAGTTTAAGAGTTGAGCAGCTGACAGAAGTTGAGAATTGGCTATATGGTGATGGAGAGCACAACAGGCTCTCACTCAGATGGTTGGTCACCACACACTCGACATAAGGCAAACACTGATGCTGCTGCTGCTGCTGCATATAGGTTACTGCTGAAGATTAATTTCATGAAATTTGCAGCTTACATCACTGCTGCTGCTGCTGCCATATAGGTTACTGCTGAAGCAGACTGAGTCATATGTAATGAGCAGCTGACAGAAGCTGAAGATAATAAATACCATGTTGAGTAACCCAAGGTGGCTAAGTCCCTCCCTGATCATTTTCAGGAAATTTGCAGCTTACATCACTGCTGCTGCTGCCATACAGGTTACTACTGAAGCGGATCGAGTCAAGCTCATCGAGCAGCTGACAGAAGCAGAGGATTATGAATACCGTGATGAGTAACCCAAGGTGGCTAAGTCCCTCCTTGATCATTTCCAGGAAATTTGCAGCTTACATTACTGCTGCTGCTGCTGCTGCTGCTGGCATACAGGTTACTGCTGAAGCGGATCGAGTCAAGTTCATCGAGCAGCTGACAGAAGCAGAGGATTGGCTATACGGTGATGGAGAGCACGAGGGCGCCGACGCATTCAGGGAGAAACTCACAGGGCTGAGAGCTGTTGGTGATCCTATTGCACGGCGGGCAGCAGAATTGGAACTTCGGCCAAAGGTACGCCTTGTTCCAAATGCTAGGACAGGAGAGCTGCTGCTGCTGCTGCTGCTGCTGGAAAGATCAGCCAGGCGATTGAGCAGAGACCATCATGCATTTGCCTCTGGCAACGAACCGGAATCCCTGTGAAAGCAATTATTAATCAAAATATAAACAATGCTGCCAAACTTGCTGCTGCTGCTGTAGGTCCTTGATGCCGTGAAACAGTCCATTGCAGCTGCTGAAAACATCACCAGTGGTTGGGCTCAGTCCAAGCCATGGATCCATGAGAATGACACAAAGGATGCTGTTGATAAGGTTAGTATCTGGAAGTCCTTTTTTTGTGGGGGCGGGGGTGTGGCATCGCATTGCATCAAGACTGAATTCCAGCCCAGACTGCACCGTCGCTGTCAAGATATTGAGTTTGGTTTGGTACACTTTTGATGTGAATGCGGTCTCAAAAAGGTGAGTGTAAGGACCTTTTGGGAGGAGTGTGGCATTGCATTGCACCAAGACTGAATTCCAGCGCCATGCACTGTTAGAATGCATGCGCATTTTTAGGGTTTAATATATGCACCGGCACTATAAAGATCGAATTTGGTATCTATGATCTGTGAATCCTGTTATCTGTGGGACCTGCTGTTTCTGCGGCTTGTAAGGCACAGCGCTTAGTAGCCAGCTCTAATCTGCTAATCGACCAAGCAGGTTGGTCAATGCACTTCATGGTCAACGCTTGCTGACTTGTTGCCGTTAGTCATTGCAGAGTATGAAAAAGGCTTCTACAGACCGTGGAGCAGCACGTGAAATATCACACCATCCCTCAGACGAGCCAGCTTTTTTTCAAACATGCCTGATGGGCTGTGAGCTTGTGATGCCACGTCTGAATTGCCCATTGCTCGCTTCATTGCTGCTGCTGCTGCTGCTGCTGCTGATTCATGTGTTTGCAGGTGGAGGGGTTTGGAATATGGCTCCAAGGACAGCAGGCAGCACAAGCAGCGAGCAACACCTCGGACCGGCCTGCTTTCGATGACAATGTGCCACATAAGATTGTCCATCGAACTCTGCTGTCCTGAATGCCTCTGATGCTTCTTGATCAAGTTTCTGCAAATTGAAACGGCTGCAATGGCAGGAGGCAGCACGGAAAGCATTCTTCAGCGGAGAGAACAGCCAGTTTTCAGCGGAAGGTGCCGCTCATATGCATTCACAACACACCGGTGTTGTCCTCTTTCTGCTGCTGTTGCTGCTTAACCCGTGGACCTGCAGATTGAGAAGTTCAAGAAGTGGCTTAAAGAGCAGGAAGCAGCACAACACAAGATACAGCTCACAGACCAGCCTGCCGTTGTCACAGTCATGCTTCATGTGCTGCCGTTATCATGCCACAGCATGAAATGCCCACTGCCGCCACTGCTGCTGTTTGTTGCTTGTCGCAGATCCAGGAGTTCAAGAAATGGCTCCAGGAGCAGGAGGCAGCTCAGGAAAAGAAACAGCTCACAGACGAGCCCGCTTTCACGGGCATGTGCCATTTCCAATGTGCACAGAACTATGCCGTCCTCATTGCTGCTGCTGCTGCTTGTTGATCCGTGTATCTGCAGATCCAGGAGTTCAAGAAATGGCTCCAGGAGCAGGAGGCAGCTCAGGAAAAGAAACAGCTCACAGAGGAGCCAGCTTTCACCGGCATGGACATCCTCACAAAGTGGGAAACTGTGCAGAAGTTGATCAAGAAGATTGATGGAAAGAAGCAGCCTAAGCCCAAGGTGACGCCCAAGAATGAGACGGATAGTGCTGCTGCTGCTAATGCTAGCAGCAGCGACGAGGGGGCAGCAGCAGCGGCAGCAGGGGATGAAGGAGCAGCAGCAGCGGGGGAAGGGGCTGAGCAGAAAGATAGTGCTGTCGGAGCTGAGCAGCAGCAGCAGCAGCAGGATGATGATGGGGAACTCCCAGCGCATGAAGAGTTGTGATCTGTAACCACCATGATTGATTGCTAATTGTTATGGGCCTCAGTCCGTGGGGTTATAACCTAATAAATAGTAGTTTAGGGTTATGGCACTGCAGTAGTGTCTAGTTCCTGTATCTCTTTTAAGAGCACATGCATATGCAAAGCGTGTCACGGCGAAGGACTGAATTGTCGGCTACCGTACGGACGTAGGGTAATTATTCCCCTTCTTTTACGGACGTAACCCCAGTCTTACTAATCTCTGTACTAGCCTGGGACCTCGCTTACCAAGCTCTGCACGCCGAATGCACTCTGTCCAAAACATGCAACCTTTGTCAACATCTGTATTTGCTGACTCAGGCCGGGTCTGGGAGTCGGTCAGTGGGTGATTGCGGGAGCTGTTCGTGCATATCTGACGGTCGAAGGTTGATTTATCCTCTGCTTCCCAGCACCGGGCCTGGGTGACAGACGCGCATTGTGGAGCCTCACGGCAGCAAGCATGTTGGCAACTCTCCCGTCACTCCCTCCGCGCGGACAGCAGCCAGGCTCGTCTGGGACTCTTGTATCACCGGTTCAACAGGACCGTACGCACGGGTGTTTACCGCGCGTGATAGGGAATCATGGTAGTGGTCTGCACAGTTTGGGACTGGAAGTAGTGGTGTTTGGGACTGGATGATCTTTTGAGCGCTATATGATTTGCAAACTACTACATACTATAGTTGGGACTACTAACTGCTTTTTACGTAGTGTCGGCTGGTGTAACTTTTGCTCCCTTCAAGGCTTGGCGCCCTCGACCCGTATCATCACTGATGTTGCTCTTGCTCTCGTCCTATTACCGTAATTTGCTGCACGGGTATGTTGCTGGCCTCAGCCATTGCTGCAAGCCGGTCTACGTCACAAACAGGGCGAACTGTCCAATGGTCCCACGCGTGACGTGTCAACGATGAAAAGCAAGTCACACTGACGATCGCCACACTCATAAACGCTATAACTTTTGGTCGCTGCAATCAAGGCTATGCAATGCACAGCAGGTGCATACTGGCATAACACTTGCCATTTTGTGACAGCAGCTCTCCAGTTTGCAAAGTCGACGTGTCTGACAAGCCATTGAGAGCGGAACGGTGAGGCTCAATGCGGTTCAACCAGTAGGATGGTTCGTCAGGGCTGCTTCAGATGTACTTGCAGCTGTAGCTGCTTCCTTTGAATGTATGGGGTGGGCGGGGTGTCTGCAAGTTTGCTGCGTCGATAGCCAGTCGTTCTGCTGATTGCATTGCATAGAGGTAGCTGTCGCTTCTTTCATCGCTTATAGACCGTGGCAGACCCAAGTGACACCGGCGTGCAGCTTTCGCGCCACGCAGAGCTGCTCGCAAGGCCCTTATCATCGCCTGCTAACATTACACTATCTGCTTGTTTCTGAATCCGGCAATATTACGCACTACAGAATTCCTGACAGCTGCTGATCTCTGCTGTTTGATTGCAGTGCAAAACAGCAAGATGACAGCTCGTGCCGTCGCAGCTTCTTGCTGCGTTGTTCTTGCAGCGATACTGCTAGCCGGTACTCCAGTGGAGTCAGCTCGCACATTGAACTTCTTTTTCCCATTCCTATCGTTCGGAAAGGCTCCCGCGCAACCTGTGGCGGTTTCAACTAGCAAGGGCCCAATCGTTCGTATCACTACTACCGGCAAGGGTGGCGTGGTTACAGGTGGCGCTAAGGTAAGCTCAGCCTGCCACTTTTGGCCTGAGGCTTCATTATCTCACTCTGTGTTGCAGTAGCCAGACTCTCTCTAGAGACAGAACACAGAATATCCCTGCTGCTGATATACTACCCCATCATTTTGCATACACATCTCCTTCGGGGAATAGGCTTCTGCCTTAAGGTTATACTACCCAGCCAGTCCTGTTTCCTGTTGACCACGTACACTCAACAGAGTCACCCAGTAAATTCTTGAGTCCGTACAGCAAAATGACGCAAGATAGACATGGCAGCTGTGCAACTGCACACATGTACTCTGCCTCTGTGTTCTGGATTTGGCAGGTGTACTGTACTGATGGCAGCGTCTTGTGCAGCTCCAAACCCGGTTACTCTAGCCCAACTCTGTACTGCTCTGTTGCTGGTGTGTATACAGGTCACCGTTACAAAGCCAGTTGTAACTGTTACAAAAACAGTTCCAAAGCCAGTTGTAACTGTTACAAAGACAGTTTCAAAGCCAGCTGTCACTGTCACAAAAACAGCGCCCACACAGCCAGCACCCACAACCCCAGCCCCCACAACACCAGCCCCCACAACACCAGCCCCCACAACCCCAGCCCCCACAACAACTGCAGTATCTACATCTACTGCTGTAGGCACCGGGCCCACAGGTACTGTTGCTGGTGACGGTTAATCAAGCTGCTAGCCATCTATTTTGATTGATTGTGTATTGCAACGTTGAGCCAGTTTTTGTAAGTTACCAGTTACGGCTGGTGACACTGGCAGCCTATTGGGACGACGTTCAATTCCAAGCACTGTTCGATTGCTGCTAAGGTTCTGGTGATGGTAATGCAAATGAGCAGATGCATAAGCGGGAGTGGAGTTGTAGGCAGCATAACTCACAATGGACCTTGACACTTGCCAACTGCTGATTCATCTGTAAAGTCATGAAATTATCGTTAGGTGTGTTTGCTGTATTGCAGGTACAGCACCCGTCACCACAGGTGTAGCCACTACAGGGGGCCCCGGCCCCGCCGCAGTCAGACCCTCCGGCCCCGGCCCCGCCGCAGTCGGACCCTCCGGCCCCGGCCCCGCCGCAGTCGGACCCTCCGGCGCCGGCCCCGTCACCACAGGTGCGGCAGCCATCGCTGCTTAGGCTGTAGTGACAGCAATGCAACTGAGCAGAAGCATACCCGGCGATTATGCCAGCTGGTCCTGGGTTATAAGCAGAAGCATCATAGTGAAGTACCACAGGCAGCACATATTTTGTGATCAACTTTCCGGCTCTGTACTTTCTCACATGTCATCAAGTTTCAAACCGTTTGCAAAACCATAGCATGCTGAACAGAGTGCCACGCCTCATCATGGATCTTGACACTACTAACCAAGGTTGCTTTTATTGCTGGGTTACTTTGCAGGTACAGCACCCGTCACCACAGGTGTAGCCACTACAGGCGGCCCCGGCCCCGCAGCAGTCGAACCCTCCGGCGCCGGCCCCGTCACCACAGGTGCGGCAGCCATTGCTCCTTAGGCTGTAGTAATGACAACGCAACACAGCAGAAAGCGCAAGCGGCGCTTGTGCCAGCTGGTCCATGGATACAGACATGCTGTCATCATAGTGAAGTGTTGAAGACAACATAACTCTCGCATCAATCTTGAAGCTGTAGATTCTCTCACATACAAGGAACCTTTATAGCTTTTGCAGAAGTATAGCATGTTGACGAGGGTGCCATCATACCTGATCATCGATCTTGACACTACTATCATAAAATTGGTTGCTTTTATTGCTGGGCTACCTTTGCAGGTACAGCACCCGTCACCACAGGTGTAGCCACTACAGGCGGCCCCGGCCCCGCTGCAGTCGGACCCTCCGGCGCCGGCCCCGTCGCCACCAATACAAATGCTGGCCCCGTCGCCACCAATACAAATGCTGGCCCCGTCGCCACCGATACAGATGCTGGCCCAGTGGCCACCACAGGTCCGACAACCACCAGCCCCACCGATGGCAATGTCGCCGTGCAAGGTCCTGGCACATCAACCATCGGAACCGGCACCACCCCTGGCGGCAAT
>NSMO01003577.1:0-12916 GCA_002588565.1 Coelastrella sp. UTEX B 3026 | reverse complement strand
ATGGTCTGCGATCTGTTGTCATCCAGGATCAGTTGTTGTTCACATCCCCGTGACAAGACCTGGTGTTTAATACAGTTTGGACCAGTTGCAGCTTGGAACTGGGCTATTGTAGTAGGGTTGTGATTGTCTTTTCGCATTTGTTATGCTGATCTGTACTCGAATGAGTGCTGTGTACTACATGTGTCTCTCTTGTCCTGGGTTTCGAGTGGTCTGGTTTGTGGTTGTCTGCCTTTGGCACGACTCATGGCATAGCTGCCTTCTGCTGTTTGTGTTGTAGTGTGATAGACTGACCCAGTCGGCAGCAGCTTCTGACTCTGTATGACCTTGGTGGTTTGTAATATAGTACAAACTTTTCGCCACCACCGATGACTCGTCGGTGCTGGCCAAAAGTTTGTACTATATTACAAACCTTAGAGGTGTGCAAGGAGGGACCACACTTTGCTGGTAGCTTATGTGCCTGCCTGCCTGAGTGTTGTGTTTTTTTGGTATGAGGCAGCACAACGTGCTGTGAAGGTGTGGTTGTTGGCAGTTCCTTGGAAGGTCCACCGTTGTGAATGCACTGCTGCAACATCGGTTTTGAGTCGGCAACCGATGGTTAGTTAGGTCCGCAGTTCACGCATTTAATTTGTAGGATATCGTGGGGTGATGCAGGTGCTATAGCTGTAGCTACATCCCCTGTTGGTGTAAGCTGGCTGGTTAGTTCAGCATGTAGGGCCCAATGCTGTTCACCGCTGGGGTTTCACTATTGTCACACACAACGGTTGCCGGGACTGTATGGGCTGCCATTGCCAGTTGGTACAAGCAGTCAAGGAGGTGAGATGTTGTGCGGTATACAGCAGCAATGCTGCGGTGAATGGGCGGCATTATTGCAGTGCCAGTGTGTACCATCATGATATGTGACTGTACATTGTATTTTTATGTGCAATCTTCACGTCTTACTAAGTGGTTGGCTTCTTGAAAGGTCAGGAACAACTTCTGGTGGTCGAAGGTGTATAGTATACTAATAAAACCAGTGCTCTGGCTTGCCTCCACTGGCAGCCTGTAAGGCTTTTACTCACGGTCATTAGCGGCTGATCATGATGGACACTGGCAAGGCTGAGGATAGTAGCGCACACCGTGCAACAACGGGCATTGCCGGCAACTCGGCTTCGACAGCGCCAGTTGTCCAAACAAACCACCAGATGCGCAATGCAGGATGACTGGACCTCAGGTTGACTGGACTTCAGGTTTGACCGAAGCTCAACGATTGAGGTTGGCTTGCTGGTTGACGACAACCCAATCGATGGCAACGGCCGCTTACAACAACAAGGTTGAAGGAATGCCGGCGATAACGCCGGTTGTCCTCCTAGTTGATGCAACCAGTGTGGATATCAACGATGCCCGCGGTTTTGTCGACCCTCGGGCAGATCACCGCGCAGAGCGCTCGTACATCTTAGGTGGCACATGGTTTTCCCGGTAGACGTCTACGACCCGGGTCCGTAGGGGGGTAGTCATATGGGAATCTGTCCGTAGGGGGGTCCGTCGACGGATGGCACTTGCCCCACGTGCCATGGCCGGGCCCTGCAACCACCCGAGGCCACAATTTATGTGGGCACAGCCTGTGAAGGCCTGCCCCTGTCATGTGTGCCTTGAGCAGTTGGTCAAGCGAGCTCAAACTCATGAGGAATAGGGGCTTCAGGAAGCATGTTTATTTCTCGATTTCAGCTATCCCATAGACATAGCCGTCGTAGCTGCGTACCGTACGCAGTGACCTGGGCGCCTCTGGAAGCAGCCAACAGTGATGCACAAATCTGCCGCAGGTTATGGCATGCAAAGCAGTGCCAGGCTGGCTACATACCGCCTGCAAAACTTTCAGCAGCAGCATCAATTTGATCACAGCTGCCGATGCCCAGTGCATGTATGCCGTCTCACAGGGTCCCTCAGGCCCAGCGCATGATGCGCCAACAGCCGTTGACGGCGAAGTCTACATGCATGACTGCAGCAAAGCCCACAACTGCTCACGGTCGAGCTTCATACCCAGTGGCAACACACATACCCCCCTGTCGCCCCCATCCAACCCCACACCCTCTGCATCGTCTGTGCTACTCCGCCTTCCACTGTCTGAACTAGCTGCACCAGCAACATCAGCAGCACCAGCGGCAGCTTGAGGATCTGAATATTGCAGGCTTCCGTACTGCTGTCTACTCCTTGTCAACCTATTCCTGGCCAGCTGCTCGTCAACCTGTTCCCAAGTGTCAGCTATAACATCCCCTAAAACCTGGAGCCCCAGGCTGCCGCCAACATCCCAGGACCTGGCAGCCAGGCTAGCAGCTGTCAGGCTTTCCTGCAAGCAACCTTCAGCGATATCCCTTGCCTCGTTGCTGGTGCAGCTGGGCCCAAACACTGCCCACATAAGCAGCTTACGCAGCTGCAGCAAGTCTATAGGCAGGTGTGTGAGGTGTTTCAGGGATTTGAGAGGTTTGGAAGTGCCGCTGCTGTTGCTGGTGGATTCTGTGCTTTGGTCACAGGTTGCTGCGTCTGTGGCTACTGCTATGCGCTGCAGCAGCAGGTAGAGATGTGCCAAGTCCCAGGGCCCATGCAGATCAGCAGCCGGAGTCGACTGCCTGAGCCCACTGCTGCTGGTGATGCTGCTAGTAGCTAGCTGCTGCTGCCACATGCACCTGGCCTTTACTGCTGCAAACATCAGCGGCTGCAGGATACACATGACCCTACTGTCCCTGTCGTTCTCAGTCACCCTGCTGGCAATCCTGCCTGCAGGCCCACTCCTAGCAAAAACAAAGTGATGCATAGGTTCTAGATCTGCTGCAGCAGCATCAGCAGCAGTACCAGCGGCAGTGCTTGGTAGCAGCTGCAATGCAGATGCATTCTGCACAGCAGCTTCTGCTTGCAGCAATGCACCCATCAAATCAGCAGCAGAAGCAGCTGAAGCTGCTGTACTGCAACCAAGCTCCTGATCAACACCAGTAGCTGCTGCCGCTGCTGCTGCTGCGTTTGCAGGACCTGACCTAGACATGATGACCTCAGGCTGATTTGTAGCAGCCCTATACAGCAAACAAGAGCCGCCTGCAGCTGCACAGAATGCTGCAGCATCTTGGTTATGAGCCACAATCCACAATCGCAGCGTACTAGTGCCAGTTTTCCGGCCCAAAACGCTGCTGTCGGGAATAGCAATCCGCTGTCTATCCAGCTTCTGCTGTTCTAATCCTGCTTGCTGCAGCATAGCTGTTATTCCTTGTACTGCTTGCGCTGCTGCTTGTACTACTGGGCTGAGATTTTCATCTAGGAGCATCACTAACCAGGCCGCAGGCTGCTGCTGCTGCTGGTGGTGCTGCTGCTTTCTGCCCTGCCTATGTTGTGCACTCACGCCCGCTGCTATTATAGATCTGCATTGCTCTAGCAAAGCAGTTCTTGAGGTGGTGTGATGATCAGCATCGTCTGCGGCAGCCAAGGCCAACTTTGAAGCACGAACAGTGATCATGTTCCTACTGCTGTTCCTACCTGCTGCTACTGCTGCTGCTCGGATCCAGGCAACTCCTGCAGCATTATGATGGCTAGCAACAACAATAGGCACGGCAACAGGTGTTGCCTCTAACAGCCTGCAAAGCACCATTGCATCTGGCTCTGGATGTTGCTGCTGCTGCTGCTGCTGCTGCTGCCAGTGCAATGGCAGGCTCTGCCGCACTGCTAGAGGCAGAGGTATGACCAGCTGCTGCTTCAATTCCGCTACTGCTGTTGTAACCACTTCAGGCTGTAGTATTGATACATCTGTAGTATTGACAGGCTCTGCAGTTCTAGAGTGCTGCTCTCCTGCTCGTGCTGCTGCTCTTGCTGCTGCTGGAGATTCAGTCATATCTGCACCATCACTGCTGCTTCTTCTCCTGCTGCTGCTGCTGCTGCTGGTAGTTGTTGCTGCTAAGGTAACACTCCGCTTCACTGCTGACTGCACAAATTCCCACGGTATTGCGTAATCCTGTTCCCTACAAGCACATTGCAGCTCCGTAATGGTTTCAGCTGATGCTGCTGCCAGTGGCTGCCAAGCTGCTGCCAGCTGAGCAGCAGTGGCAGCAGCAGCAGCACTGAGCCGTGCTGAGTCAGCTGCTGAGCTGGCGAGGTCACGCGCTGATGTGGCAAGTGACTCAAGCAGTACAGGTGTAGTGGATGAAAACATCAGGTCCTGCGAAGCAGAAACACATGCATAAGGAATATTAGATCATTATACCTTTTCCTATTCAACCGCCTTGTTCCCGAGGTGTCGTAGCTTGAAGCAGAGCAGCCCTTTTGCCCGTCCACACAAGTGGCAACCCCTAAACCCAGCAAACATAAACACAAGCCATTTCACAAGGGAATGTAGTAGCAAGTACATGGATCAAAGTTCAAGCGGACAACCAAAATTTGAGAGGTATAAGATCCCAGATGCAACAATGCTAGCACCTCCCCCCCAGGAGACACAAACACAAAACAACAAACCTCTAAAAGGCATGAGTTGTTATCAGCTCTAGTGGCTCACCTGAGTCAGTCTTCTCGTCAACTAGCTTTCATCATCTGCATACTGCTGCTGGCAACACTCAGCTGCCTCTGCTGCTGCTGCTGCCACAGTGCGCACATCACTGCCTGTCGCTGTTTCCCTCTCCAGTCTCATCAAGTTTCAACGCTGACAACTACAAATAGAGTTTTAAGATAATGGATCTCAACCAGAACAATGCCGATGACCTCTCTTCACCCAGGAAACACAGACGCAAAACGACAAACCCGCACAAGATATCAGCGGTCATCAATACTAGTGGCTCACCCGAGTCAGCCTTCTCGTCAACTAGCTTTCATCATCTGCATACTGCTGCTGGCAACACTCAGCTGCCTCTGCTGCTGCTGCTGCCACAGTGCGCACATCACTGCCTGTCGCTGTTTCCCTCTCCAGTCTCATCAAGTTTCAACGCTGACAACTACAAATAGAGTTTTAAGATAATGGATCTCAACCAGAACAATGCCGATGACCTCTCTTCACCCAGGAAACACAGACGCAAAACGACAAACCCGCACAAGATATCAGCGGTCATCAATACTAGTGGCTCACCCGAGTCAGCCTTCTCGTCAACTAGCTTTCATCATCTGCATACTGCTGCTGGCAACACTCAGCTGCCTCTGCTGCTGCTGCTGCCACAATGCGTACATCCTTGCCTGTCGCTGTTTCCGGCCCCAGTCTCAGCAACTTTCAAGCTGA
The DNA here is from genome assembly GCA_002588565.1 of Coelastrella sp. UTEX B 3026. NCBI lineage: Eukaryota > Viridiplantae > Chlorophyta > Chlorophyceae > Sphaeropleales > Scenedesmaceae > Coelastrella > Coelastrella sp. UTEX B 3026. Next base: position 7,698 of record NSMO01003577.1, on the reverse strand, counting down.
CAAACAAAGTTCGAAGGCTATTGGATCCCAGATACAACAATGCCAGCACCCCCCCATTCACCCAACAGCCCACCCAGGAAACACAGGCACGGACCTCACCACAAACCTTTACAAGGCATCAGCCCTCATCAGCACCAGTGGATTACCTGAGTCAGCCTTCTCATCAGCTTGCTTTCATCATCTGCATACTGCTGCTGGCAACACTCAGCTGCCTCTGCTGCTGCTGCTGCCACGATGCGTACATCCTTGCCTGGCACTGTTCCCATACCCAGTCTCAGCAGGTGTAAGCGGGCAATAAACTTTGAAAGCTACTGGATTCCAACTAAAACAACACTAACAACCTCCCAACCCAGGAATACAACGCGTAATGACAAACCCCTACGAGAGATTAGCCCTCATCAGCACCCGAGCATTACACTGTACCTGAGTCAGCCTTCTCATCAGCTTGCTTTCATCAGCTGCATACTGCTGCTGGCAACACGCAACTTCCTCTGCTGCTGCTGCCACAGTGCGTACATCTTTTCCTGCCACTGTTTGCAGCACCAATCTCAGCATCACTTCAGGCAGATAGCTGCAGCTGGCAACATCTGTGACGCCATTGTGACTTGTGCTGTCCATGAATTGCTGCCTCTGTTGTGTTACCACCTGCTGCTGCTGCTGCTGTTGTGAACCTGGCTGACTGTTATTGTTACTAGCATAACGGTTACTGGCACTGCAATCATGCAGCAACCCACCGAGGTCAATGACCTGGCACAAGCTGGCCAGTTCAGCTGTCATTTTAAACACGTTACTAACAACCTGTATAACAAGCCTGGGACTGCTAAACCTAACATCGTCACTAGGGGTCCCAACCCCAGGCCCTCTTAGACCCTGACGGCCAATTGCTGACGTCCCCCGTGACCTAGTGCTGCAAGCACTACTGATTCTAGCTCTAGCATTAGCCCTAGCTGATTGACTTGCAAGTCTCCTGCTGCTGCTACTGCTGCTGCTGCTGCCGGCAGCAGCAGCACTGGGTTGATCAGGACTGTTTGGGCTAGTGGAGGCACTAAGATCTTCATCTGCTGCCTCTGCTGCTGCTTGCAGCTGCTGCCAGGTGTGTATGGCAGCAGCAGCTGCTGCTAGATCTGCAGCGGAGCTGCTGTCACACAGCAACTGCAGACAGACACTGTTGCCAGCCGCAAAGGCTGCTTGCAGCTGTTTCAATACAACTCCAAATCTAGCCCTCCTACCCACTTGATCTTGCACAGTGACATCCTCCATGTTTGTCGTCGATATCAGTCTCCAACCGCCACTGCTGCTGCTGTCATCAGAGCCGTCAGCAGCAGCAGCAGCAGCAGCAGCAGAGATCATCTGATGTTGCCCTACAGCTACCTCCGGCAAGATCTGAGGTAGCAAGTTCCAAGGATCAGTGACCAGCAGCGGTACCCGACTCTGAGCTGTCAAGTCAGCAGCAGCAGCAGCAAACCTGATCTGCTGCCACAGAGGCCCCTGCGGCTGCAGTAGCTTGAGCTGCTCAATCAGCTCGGAATCTGCTGGCACTGCTGCTGCTGCTGCCAGTGCGCCTTGGCCTAACAGCTGCAGAAGATATCTCCCTCGAGGCGAACCAGGTGAATCTGTACTGCTGCTGCTGCTGCTGCTGCTGCTTTCAGACAGAAAGAGATCAGCTGTTGCTGCTGTTGTTGTTGTTGCAGTTTTTGACACACCCAGCTGTGTGTCTCCATCTACAGCTGCTGCTATTTGCTGCTGCCAACTGGGCAGCAGCTGCTGCTGCACTGCTGCTGGCAGGGCGCCCAGGTATACTAGCTCTAGTGCTGCCAGCAAAGCATTGGGAAGGACCTGTGTCAGTCTCACAGCAACCTGCGGCAACCAAAAACACACATACATAGCCACATCAGCAAGCCATTCATCAGTGGCTCCATGGTCAAGCGACCCTGCTGTAGTGATGGGTCAGTGTTGAAGGGTTTTGCAGAACATCCTGTGTTCATGTGACTCCGACTGGGGCACATCTGTAGCACTAGGCATATACATAGTCTGCTGCATATCAGCAATTGGTTGCCTGCAGCCTTTGGTGATGAGAGGGCCAAGCTGCAACCATCGGTGATTAGCTCTATCGGTGCACTAGCTCTATCAATGCGGACAATGTTGTTAGTGGCTGCAGCATTGGCTCGACAATGTATGTAGCATGGCGGTCCAAGAGGCCGGGAACATGGCGTGGGTGCACGCTGGCTGCATTTCGGGCTCACGCGCCGTTACAGTTGGTAGCGGAGGCAGGCCTGCAGCAGTACAGCCAAGGTAAGGTGGCCCAGGGAGGGGGTCACCTGGACCCAGGGAGTCAGTCTCGAAGCTGATACCAACCACCATCACCACCCAGGGCTGTAAGTTGGACCAGACGACAGCAACAGAGGCGACGTTGCAGCAGTGGGGTCAAAGCCCTGCTTGCCGACTCATCCTGACACATTACAACTAGCATGCGGTACTATCATACGGATAGTATCATACGGATAGTTTCATATGGATGTTATCGGATTGAATCACACACCATACCTCTTTATGCAGCTCCTGCCGCCATGTGTCTGATAACTTCTGCAGATCAGCTCGCAGTCCCGCCAAGACTTGCAGCCTAGCACCTAGCAAGTCAGCCTCCATGCCACCACCTCTGACACTGTACCCAGCCTGCTGCTGCTGCTGCTGCTGCTGCTGTGAGGAGGTCGGACTCAGCTGCACACGTGTCTCGCCCTGCTGCTGGTCCTTGGATATTTGCTGCTCCAGAACTTGCTGTGTCTTGCCGATTTTAGCTAAGCAAGATACTAGTGCAGCTCTGCGAGTGATTAGGGGTTGCTTAGCTTCTGTGATAAGCTGCGGCAGCAGCTGCAGCACATCGAAGGGTTTGGACAGCGGCAGTGCTTGAGTAGCAAGCTGTTTACTGCTACTGCTACTGCTGCTGCTCCTGCCAGGGGAGTTCACAGCCCTGCTACTACTGCTGTTGGCACTATTTTCACTGCTGCTGCTGCTGCTGGTGCTGAGGTGTCTATAATATCGAGTTTCATATGCTGCAAAGGCGGACTGATGTACAGCAGCCAATGCTGCCGCTAGGCGGTCAGCCAGATGCCGTGCAGCTGATTCAGTAGGCATAGCAGCACCAGCTGAGGATGGCACCTGGCCAGAACTGGACCCCTGCTTCGGTTGCTGCGTTTGTTGCTGCGGAGCTTGCTTCCCTGGCTGCTGCTCATGGCTGCCGCTGCTNNAGCTGTCAGCTGCTCTGGCAACTGAGCAGACGGCAGTAACATGTTACAAGCGTCCTGTTGTAAGCTGGGTACTGCGGCTAAAAGCTGGTGCTGCTGTTCCGGCGTGCACAACACCACAATGCATATGCCGACAGCACAAGCAGCAGGATGGGGTTTGACCCGCTGGGCTTGCATTCCATCTGCAGCTGTGGTAGCACTAGCCGGGACCTGCAACATCTGCTGCTGCTGCTGCTGCTGCTGGTGCATCATCTGCTGTTGCTGCACTCTAGACAGCTTAGACCAATCACACAGCGGCATCGGCTCCTGCTGCTGCTGCTGCTGCTCCCCCTGTGATGTACCCTGCTGAGCGCCCAGATCATGCTGGGACTGGAACTGCTGCTGCAGCAACTGCTGCACTGAATATGTGCAAGGATACTTTGCTGACCAGCGCTGCAGCAGCTGCACTGTTCTGCTATCCACCACCCCAGAGCCATGCAAGTCAACCATGACCACCAGCAGTACCTGCTGTGGTATTTGCTCCACCGGAGCCAGATCTACTGCCTCGCTTTCACCCACATTCATACCTGCAGGAACCCCTGTTGAGTTCACTGCAGAACTAACCCTATACACTGTTGCTGACACAGAGCTGCTGCTTTGCTGTGCCGCTGTTGCCGGAGCTTCAGCAATGCTGCTGCTGGTGCTGCTGCGCCTGGCGTCAGCTGCCGCTGCTAGCGCCGCCTGCACCCGCTCTGTTTCAGCAGCAGTAGCAGCAGCGGCTGCATCAAGCACAGCTTGTGCTATCAAGTTATCAGCAGCTGCAATATCTCCACCCGATATCTGCAGCATGCTAGCACCCAGTGCTGCGGCAGCTGTAGCTGCTACTGCATGTGTCCCGGGCCGCCATAAGCCAGCCAGAATGGCTATAGAAGCTCCTGAACCCTGAGGGCTATCTTGCAAAGCTATACCAGCAGCAGCACCTCCCAACCCTAGCCCAACAGAGTTCTGCGCTGCTACAAATTTGGTTTCTGAGACCGCGGTCTCCCCTGAAACCTGCTGTGCCTGGGAGTTCTGCAGCCACCACATCAGTTTGTGTGCTGTTGCAGCAAAAGCTGAGCACGGCAGCAGTTTACTAGCCAAGTGAACATCCACAGGAGACATCACAGTGCTAACCTTTGGCCTGGGTAGGCCTGGTAAACCATCCAAGCTCATGCTAGGGTGCTGTAAGGTCCTGCTGGGGCCCTGAGTTGCGGATGCTATTGCGCTGACAGTCAAATAACAGTTATCTGCAGCGGCTGCAGCTGCAGTAGCAGTAGCAGTTTGCTGCATCATCAGTAGCTGCAGCTCCTGCTGTGCTGCAGCAACATGCAGTGGCTCCATATTAAGCACAGGATCCCGACCCAATGCTGCCATATGTACCATCTGCAGCAGCACCCTGTTTGGTACTCCCCTGGGCAGCAAAGAGGCCTTAATTGATTCAGTAAAGGCACTATCTATCATCTGCTGTAGTTGCTGCCAAGCTGCTGTGCTAGTTTGGTCTTTGCTGCTTGCACCGCCATGGCTCCTGGTTGCAGTACTCCTGCGGTTGCTGGCTGGCTGAATGCTGCAGAGCTTGCTTAGCATATCATTGATCCAGTTACTGTTGGTGTTACCTTTGGCAAGTCCAGCAAATGCAGTGCTAATAGGTCTGGTTAAAGCTGTGTTGGTTGCTGCAGCTGGGCCAGGGGCTGCGAGCTGTCCCTGTGCACCAGCTGGGGCGCTGCTGCTGCCTGTTTTGCTGCTGCTGCCAGTAAGAGTGCTGTTGTTGCTGGGTGGTGGCTGGTCTATAACTGCAAGGTGTTCTACGACCAGCAGTAGGACTAAGCGCTGGAGGCTGCGCTGCTGTTCCGAGGTTTCTGCAACATCACTCACACACCTGCATGGCACATGAACAGACACACGGCATTGTGCTGCATGGACTTATACGCTACTGCTACCAATGTAGATAACTGCAGGTTATGCTGCAGGAGTAGGAGCACTACGCGTCAAAGCCTGTGCTAATGTGCAAGGAACATGCGTGATATGATACAGCACATGTGGATGTGCCTGCAGACCAGCAAAACCAGCACCACAGACCATGGGTCGCTCAAACTTGCTAACATACGCATAAGTGCTGGACCGAGGCGCAACCCTGCCTCTGCAACAGCGCCTGCACCACCAATACAGCCTTCAGCTGTGGCCAGCCCCTCTTACCTGCTTAAAACCTCCACCACAACATTGCACAGGGTTTTCAGTGATATCCGCCTGGACCCCAACCCTCCAGACCCTAAAACCCCTTCGGCAAATGACGCCCCAGATACCAGAGTCATCAACCCTGGTGTATGTGGTGTCTTCGGCGTCTTAGCAAGCTGAGCAACATTAGGGTCTACTGCTGCACCCCAGGGACTCTTAGGTCCTAAGCCGTAGGGTGTCCTGGGGTTTGTGGACTGCTGAGGGTTCAGCACTGCTGCTGCTGGGGTTACTGATAGGGTTAAACCCTCAGGCTGGTTGTCAGGCTTAGGGCCGAGCCCCTTTTTGCTGTCCAGATGCCCCAAGTGATCAGCACATAGGGCTAAAACAGACTCATTACTGTGCCTATAGTGCCTTGTATCAAAGCAGCAGTGTGTGGGCACCAGCTGCTGCTGCTGGAGGCAGTTGAGTGTGGTTGTTAAGTCCCACATGACTGACTCCAGGCCTTGAAGCAGCTGCGGTTTAGTGACCTCGTGGACTCTGGGTATGTGAGGCCCATAGTGCTGGAACAGGGCTGATAGGACCTCTTTACGGCTGACTAGGCAGTTGCCATTGAGGGGTGCTGTAGCCGCCGCGCTGCTGCTCAAAGCCTTGCTGGTGATGGGATTGCTGTTGCTGGGAATGCAAGAGTCCGGCAATGCGCAGACGCACTCCGCATTGAACAGCATCATGTGCCTGAGAAGGCTGCTACTGCTGGTATCTTCTAACGGCGGGTTGGAAGTCATTGCCAGCAGTTGAGGTCGCGGTACAGCTAGCACATCACACAAGTGACTGGCCCTTACCCCCCTGTCTTCTGCACCTGCTGCTGCTTGCCTCGTTAGTGCAGTAGACTGCAGACTAACGCCCCTGCAGACTACGGTACAGACCCCCGCATCTAGCAACTGCCGCATCCATTCGGCACTGCTGCTGCTGGTGCCAGCTGTTTCAAATCCCCAATCCTCAACATACATCAGCATCGCGCTGTCTGGAGCTACAACAGCAGCAGCAGACTTGCCATGCTGCTCTGCTGCACCCTTGCTGGCCCCTGTTGCTGACAACTGCTGTCTTCGGTCCTTATGCCCTGCTATCCTGCTGCTCCTGTACGTAGTCCCTCCACTCGCTACGCTGCCACTCTCGCTGCCTGACCTATAGTAACTCCCTCGTTTCTCGGGCCCACAGTTGCTACTGCGTGGTATTGGTGCTGCTGCTGAACCATGCACAGGAGCTGCTGCACTTGCTGCAGCCGCTGTTACAGCATGCAGCTGGTACTGCTGATGAATGCAAGCGCCTAGCTGGTTTGCAGATAAGCCGCCAGGCACTGGCATAATCAGCATCCCCTCTGACGGCCCAGGTCTCTGCTGTAGTAAAATGCCACTATGCACATCACTGCCTGCCGCACCAACAGCAGTGCCGGCAGTTGCAGCTGCTGCAGTAGTCGCCACAGGCCATATGTGTGTTATAAGCCGGCGAACAGCTGCTTTCACCCCACTATCTGGTGCAGCCACCACCAAGGGACTCTTACCAGCTTCAATGAACCAGTATACGAGGTACTGCAAAGCGCAAGCTTTAGCACTAGCAATGAACAGCCTGCCAGGTCGCCACGTACCACAGGGGCTGCAGCTGGGGTAGTAGCTGTCTGCAGCTGCCCAGCAGCTACTGCTTTGCTGCCAAGCAAGGCCTGGGCTACTGTTGTAAGCACCAGCCATTGAACTGTCTGCACTGCCGACCATGCTGCTCTCCAACTTGCACAAATGGTAGGGAAGGGGCAAGGCATGGTGACTGGCTGCCCCAGCCGGGGCAGGGTTCGCAGATAGGTGATCAAGCCCACTACTGCCGATACTGCTGGGCCTTCTACGATTGGCCAAGCTGGAGACATCTTCAACCCAACTCACCCACCAGCCACTCGCCAAGTCCAGCCTAGCACTAAACAAGCCCCCAAGGGCTGCAGGAGGCTCAGTCCAGCTAAACCCTGCACCTGCCAAGACAGCTGATAGGGTTTGCTTTAGTGCTGACATCTGCTGCTGACTGCTGCAGTGACCAGCTATGACCCAACTGGCACAAAACACCAATAGCTGAGCTGCAAACTGTTCAGCTGGTGTTGCTGGAGCTGAGGGATCTGAGTAGGTGCTGCTGCCACAACTGCTGTATCCCCAGCTGCTGCTGCTGCTGGCTATGCAGCAAGGTTCACGGTTCGTAGCCTGGCATGGCGTGGACTGGGCCCACATGGCAC
>NSMO01003575.1:4392-16398 GCA_002588565.1 Coelastrella sp. UTEX B 3026 | reverse complement strand
TATCTCTATTCTAGGGTCTGAAGGCACGGCTATACTACCCTATCATTGCCCCAGCGCCTAACGCACTGGGGGAGGTTCTTTGGATGTGTAACACGCAGCACTGTGGGACCTTTGAGACCACCCAAGCACTATGGGACCATTGATAAGTGCAACCAGGAGCGTTGATACTATGCAGACACAGACAGTAAGAATGATTGAAAGCAACACTATATGCACTATACATCAGGCTGCAGTACTGCAACTGCTGATGCTGCTGTTGCTATCGCTACTGCTGCAGCTGCAAGTACAGCCCAACGCACAACAAACATACAAGCAGTATGTCTTGGCAACCAAAGAAGTAAGTGCTGATGCATCTGAGAAAGAACGAACACAGCCATAATTGGATATCCATCGATGGACATACTGCTGATGCAACAATGGCAAACAAGGCGCCAAGCATGCGCATGAATATGCCCTCAAACAAGGAACAAACACCAATAACACTACAAGCTGCAAATTGGCATTTTAAGTCGATATGCGCGAGAACGACATTAGGTACCACTGCATGAAACTTCCGACACCGGAACTTGTCACATTTCGAGAGTAGTTACCACCGTGAGACCATTTGGTATCCATAAATAGGATTCACGGAACGTTGGGGCAGCCTGCTTGAGGATCCTGGCTGAAGAGGGCAAATCTCCTCCTTCTCCGGCACCACAACATCAGTTGTCCTCCTAGCGTCCGCTGCGCCATCGGCCCCGCGCATAATAAATTAAAACGCTGCAAATAGGTACTCGGGACGCCCTACAGCTGGCAGGTAATCTCCTCCTTCGCCATCACCTGACGCAGCTCGCCCAAGAAGCTATCGCAGCTACGTATTATATAGCAATTAACTGCAGTGTCTGGAACACCAACCCAAAACGGGTCCGAGCAAAGCGGGCTCAACCATTCAGCGTCAGTGATACACACAAGCCATGCAGAGCAGCACACCACCACAGCCCGTGCCAAGCGCTCTAGACGGCCTGTACACGGGCGCAACAGATGCCGAGGTCCAAGAGGTGGAAAACACCAGCAAAGTGCAACTGCAACCCGCGGCCATGTGACCAGCTGCTGACTGCCAATGCTGTACTGACGCCCAACAGCAAGACCAATAACTTGCATGCCAACACCACCCGTCATGTCCGTTGCAGCTGATGCCCCACAGCTGCTTTGGTGTACTCGGCCCTGCTACCAACTTCTCAAACAGCTGTCTGCCATCAACTCTGGATGATGCCACACTGCATGCTGTACACTGTAACCTGCCCTGCATGCTGGGTGCTGCAGCGAGAAGCTCAACAGCCTACCACACTCCAGCAGCGCAACTGCTGCGTCCATGCTGTAGCTGGATGCAGATTAGCCAGGGCCCACTTTGGGGATATCGTGGTGTTCTGACAAGCTCGCTAGATGCTCATTGAAGTCCTTGACCCGGTCACGATAACCCTTGGTTGCCTGCTTGCGAAGCCTCTCCTCCTCCAGCTTTCGCAGGTGCTCCTCGTGCCGCTTTTCTGCTTCTGTCCTCCTGTCTGCTGTTGCTGCCGGCGTAGGCAAGATGTAACCATCCTTGGTCTTGACAGGCTCTGCTGCTTTTGTGCCTTTCTCGTCAGCCTCGCCGTCCGCTTCTGCGTTGGCTAGTGCTAGCTCTGCGTTGCTGGATTTCTTTTTCTTTTTCTTGACGCCGCCTTTCGGCTCGCCACCTTTCAGCTTGAGCTTGCCACCGACAAAAGACATGCTGCTGTTGGCTGCCTACTGACGCTGTGCCTGCTGCTGGAAAGACGGGTCTGCTGTCACGTAATGGTAAACAACAAGTAATACCATTATCAGGATGCCTAACCAGCTCTGCGTGCAAACAACAGCCCACAAGAAAAGTTGGTGACAGGTTTGCGGTTGCAACAAGGGCGCAGCAGAAGTCGTCGAGCACCGGACCATCAGAGGTTTGATGATCTGCCTTCGAAGTATGGATCGCTTACCGTGAACTCGCCCAGCTCGCGATCCCCCAAGGTGATCATGCTGCCGGTCTGAAGGCGAGCGCAACTGGCGCTTTCAAAACCCAAACGCTTGAACAATACCCTCCTCGCTTTGCTATGCCCGCTGGAGCAGACTGTTGGCAGTGTTCTGCGGGACAGTACTGCTGTCACAATCGACGGGTTCTCGACATTTTGATTTGTCTAAGTAGCCACTCACTCCGCAAAACTTTTTAATTAACCGTATACGGTGCTAGACTGCTATCCAACAAACTTTGCACTAGGCAGGTATGTGCCTCAATAGCCACCAAGTGCATATGTAGACAGCACCTCCAAGTAGATGTCTACTGATGCTACCCAGCAAGGGTTCCGAAGCACCGCGCATGCTAGCGGTATCATCAACACTGACAACACGGACCCAGGACATGACTTGCACCACCGCCACATTCACGACGAGGAGACTGTGCAGCTGCTACCAAGGGGAGCAACTGTACCCATCGGCTCAGCATTCACCCCGAGTCAGCTGTCAGAAGTCGATAAACGCGGCACGAGCAAAGCTTTCTACTGTTTATACGCCTCGCATGCGCTGGCGCGATGGGCGTGGAGAACTTGGGAATTCAGTGTGGTAAGACACCATCAGCTGCAGGTGGTTACATGGCTGATGCTAGATCTTCCACAGCAAACACGAAGCTAGCTCAAATCCGTTTGTAAGCAGAATCAGCCATGCATGAAACTGCCACGGATTCCAAGCTGATTGTGCTGCAGCAGCCAGGCAAACGCGTCGTAACATACCCATGACATGCATGTCAGCAGCCCTTGCCATCAGCGAATGCTACTGCTGTAGCAATAGCTGCACTGACCCAGACAGGCACTGACCTGCGCTTTCAGCCACACCACTCACATCTACCGTCTTCCAGCCGCCACACGGAACCAAGTCACAGTAGTCGTCAGGCACCTTCATCCATCAATCTGGCTCTAATCAAAGTGAACTAGCTTCTGTGTCAGTATCCTTACGAACCATGCTGATCTAGGCTGATACAAGTGATCAAGCTGGTGTGTGTCGATGATCATAGGCTCTTATCTTGATGAAGCTCCACCCCGAGTCCCTGCTGCTTGTATCAGCATATGGACTCCTGGACAACTTGGTTCGACTCATTCTGGGATCCTACATCGGTCAATACATTGACAGGTATGCTACGAATGCAACTGAACTCTGATTTGGTCTGACTTTGGTTCAGTTGCAGCATGTACACAGCATTCAAGCTCAATATAATGCTTCTGTTGCTTCACATTGCCAAAACAACTTCACAGAGATCAGTTACCAGCTGCGATCCGGTCTGTGTGTTATCGAACATGTTCCATAGTTGTGATGGGCTTGAAGACAGCAGCAACAGCCCATGAAGTTTGTAACATGAAGCGTTAACAAAATTCAAATAGTCAGCAAATGACCTAGTAAATTGGGACCTAGTTGATACCAGCATGACTGTGCCAGCAGCAGTTGGCAGGACTTCAAGCTGCTATCTCAGGACTGCTTACTCACAGATCTTTTTGCAATGAGGTGCATAGCAGATCTCCATGTGCTCAGCAGTTACAAACCATTATCTTGTCGCCATCTCCTTGCCTGCCTGCATCATAGTCTAGTCTTTCTATGATACTGTATGCTTCCCTGCTGGCACCGCTGCCGCTGCTGCTGCTGCTGCTGCCGCCAGATCAGATCGGCTCGGCGGAGCTGTCACGTGCTACGCTGTTCAGAACTTGTGCATTGCTTCATCAGCTGCTGCCGCTGCACTGCTGGTCTGGCTCAGAGGACAACAACACGAGTCTCTCACAAAGAATGTAAGTGGTATTCTCTCCATTTCTCTCCTGAGTTTAGTTTTGTTGCAACGGTAGTGGGGTGGGTGTTTCAATTTGCGGTGTGTGCTGTGGGTCTATCTGTTGATAACACTGCTTTGATGCCTGGTGCATGTGCTCAGCTCTGCCATTTGCATGGTTGCAGCTTTGAACCATTGTACAGGGACAACAGCAGTAGCAGCAGCAGCAGTGCCAGTGTTGGGTATCGGCTGAGGATCCCTGGAAACATCTGTAGCGATGCAACACAGCAGCATCAGGTAGCTGCATCCTAGCATCTCAAGCTTGCGGCTTTTTGAGGGCTTGCGGCCGATGTTTGGCGTCTTATACGGGTTAGCACAAGCTGTTCACAACAATCCTCATAACAATCCGACAAAGCAGCATCATATGGTGCATGTCAACATGAATCACCGTGTTTATCGCAGGTTGATCGGACTCTACTGTGGATTGCTGTTGTTGCTGGTGCCAGCAGCAGCGTTGGGAGCCTGGGAGCAGCAGTAGCCGTGGAAAGGGAGTACCCAAAAGTATTGTGTGGGACAGACTCAGCCCAACTCAGCAAAGTCAACTCAGGTGTGTTCAGAAGAGTGCCTTTCTGTTCTTTCAACCAAGTGCAATGTTACAGCCGCAGCAACATAGCCCAATATAGCTACAATATTCGGTCTAAGCAACTTCAGTGCAGCAGCAGTAGCATTGGAAGCCTCAGGGTGTAGCAGTAGCTGTGGAGAGGGAGTGCTCGAAAGTATTGTGTGGAACAGACTCAGCTCAACTCAGCAAAGTCAACTCAGGTGCATGCAGAAGTGTTTCATTTGATTTTCTTGCCGGCTTATTGCAATGTCTCAGAGTCAGTGACAGGACAGTGTTGGAGTTATTTGAGTTTGATGTACCACCTTGCTTTGCTTCGAAGCAGGAATTCCAGCTGCATACTTGGCAAATGGTCCAAGGGACCTTGATACAGCAACATCAGCACTGGCAGCCTGGGTGCAGCGTAGCACTGGAAAGAGAGTAGTCTCACTAATAGTGCTGGTGGGGCAAGCAAAACACCTCAGCAAAGTGAACTCAGATATGGGCGTGTCCGCCTGATGAATGCAATAATCTACTGAAGCAGCTACAGAGGCGATGGCGTCAGCAGCAGTTTGGTTGGTTGTAAATCTTCCCCGCTGCTTGTTGATTACAACTCACAATAGTGCACACTCCAAGTTGGAAGGGAAGTATTTGTTTGGTAACCCAGGCTGGGTTGTGTGCTCTGTTCCCATAGCCCTCTGTCCTGCTGCCACTGCCGCTGCTGCTGCGACTGCTGCTGCTGCAGCGATGCGAGCGATTGACTTGTCCAGTCAGATGCTTGCGCCTGTGGTCTCAGGCTTCCTGATGACTTACGTATCAATGACTACAGCCATAGCAGTACAAGCACTGTACTGTGTGGCAGTGTGGCTGCCGGAGTGTTTGTTACTGTATACAGCACACAAGCTGGCACCAGCACTCAGGTAAGGGTACTACAAATATCTTGGTATAATGTATATGTCTGCATGTCCATTGGCTCATTGACAGTCTTCTATATATGGATACTTCTAAGATATTTACATACAATCAATGCTTCTATCCTTTGGCATAAGAGAAAGCAGCCGAAGCCGCCCGAGAGTGCTCAAGAATGCATGTGCACATAACACATGTACACAGCTTGGTGTGCGGCTGCAGTCCATACCCACAAAAGCACCAACATCGGCTATAAGCATTCCTCGTACTCTCTGGGTGGAATATGCACCTTCAATAATCGCCCTACCTGCTCACCCAGCACTACTGCTGGACTTGGACTACTGGACTTGGACTTTTATCATATGGGCCATGACACAGCTCCTTGCTAACTTTGCACTCACTCTGCCAACGTGTGGAGTTTCAAAGATATGATATCATCATCATCTTCGTGCGACACGTCTTCAGCGAGAAAACACCACAGCAGCAAAGCCAAGAAAGTGTGTTTCGGTCATTTGCGACTTGCAGTCATGATGACTACAAATCACACTGAACTGTGTTTGTGTTTGCAGGCAACCGAAGCCTCATGAAAGCTCCTGCACCATCTGCCAGGCCAAGAAACACCAAAACCGACTTTCAGCACTACTGGGACTTTCAGGCTGGAGCATATACTTCCAGCAATCAACCTTACTTGCTGGTATAGCGCTGTCACTGCTGTACTTGACTGTACTGTCATTGGGCTTCTTGATGACTTCTTATCTGGCCTGGAGGGGAATGTCAGGTGTGTACGAATGACTGCAAGGGTTTAGTGTTAGGGTTTGGGTTTTGTATGGATCACTTGTACGCGGTTTGGCCTTTACAAGTTTGAGTGGGAAAGAGGAGCTGCAGACGAGACCTTACCATTGAATACGGTATTCTCTACAACCGATAGGAACCAAGCGAAGCAGCAAAGGATAGGACCACAACTTGATCTCAATCAAACACCTCAATCTCAATTTTTTGCTTTTGTGTCTGGTTACGCAACCAGGTGCGCGCATTTGAGGGATATAAGAGGTCAAATGAGACTGTTGTGTCCTGGAACTGTCTTTGTTGTGATTGTATTGTAGCTGGGCTTCTAAACGACATCATACCTATAGCATTGAGGGGCATATCAGGCCTGGCTTGGGTGTGTGAATGCTTGCCGTTTTCTCAGACAGCTACAATATCTATCTTCAGCTACACACCTGACAACACTACTGAGTGGCCTTTCACAATTTTCACAACAGTTGTTTCTGCACTTGATTGTACCGTCACTGCGTATATCAATGACATCTTGTTTCGCTGAAGGGGCATGACAGGTGTTGATTGCGGGACTCTGGTTGCTCAAGTGCTTCCAGTTTGCGGTTTTTTATCCCCACATCTTGATATATACTTTAATTTCTTCACTCATATATACTGGATGGGTTGCAGCCTGTGGGAGGTACTCAATCTTGAAGTTGCAGTGCCCCCCCCTGTTTTTGAACCCTGCTGCTGCTGGTGCTGGTGCTGCTGCTGCTGTATTCATCTGCAGAGGCTACTCTCAGCTTATTCAGAGCAGCAGGGGCCCTGTCAGGTCTCTCTGCTACGCTCATCTTCAACCCCATAAGGCGCTCCACCAGCCTCAAAACAGCCGGGGCCATCGGCATAACATGGCAGCTTTGCTGCTTGGTACTTGGTGTCACACCTGTTGTTATAACACATGTTACAAGCTGGGAAAGTAACAGCATGATCCACCGGGCCCTGATCGGTTTGGAAGCGATGCCCGTGCAGTCTCAAGACCTTTCTTGGGTTCATAGAGCCGCTAGCAGTCCTCCAATCTGGAAACTGAGAAGATTGCGATCTCAGCCTGGTGCTAACATCACCAACGCAATGCAAGACGCCAGTACTTTGTTACAAGCTGGCAACAGCAGCAGCAGTAAACATGTCGACAGCGCTGGCATTGTGTTATATGGACTGTTGTGTGGTCTTGTGGCGTCCAGGATGGGCTTGTGGCTTTTTGATCTGGCGGTTAGTCAGTTGCAACAGGAGCAAGTGCCCGACAATCAGTTAGGTGAGGTGGTTTGCACGGACTGCTGGAAGCGGATTTGAGCAAGCTGTTGCTGTTGAGCCTGGACCTCCAGGTGCCTGCTGTTGGGCGTGAACGTTCAAGTGCCTGCTGCAATAATGACTAAGCCAATGCAGCAAGATAGATGCGCTAGCAAAGCTGCCGTGCCATGCTAGGGGCTGTCGCATGTTTGAGGCTGCATGCTAGCAGGATTCAGTTAGCTGCCAGTGATAGTCTGCACTAGAGCGTGGTATCCTTGCACCAAACTCACGGTCAAGTTATGCTTGTCTAAATGACATGCTTCAAGGAGAAGAACGACACGCTTGATAGCGCGTATGCTAGCCTCATGTTCGTATGCTGACAGCAGGAGCAGGTGCCTGATAGTGAATGCATACAAATGGCTGCTTCCGCCAGGTTTTGCTTCGGTTAGGGTTCAACAAGTTGCAGCCGTATGCCAGCAGGTTTCAGCAGGAGGATGTCTGCAGTAGCGCTCAAAAGGATCGTTGAGGCCTGCTGTTGACAGTGTGAAGAAGGGCTTGCGGGCTCCAAAGGGAGGCTTATGTGAGCTATGCCATGGTCGACCTTCTGTCAATAGTCCAGATCTGCACCTGCAGTACCCGAAATCTGACTGCTGTTATAATTTTGTATCTGCTGATGTCTTGCTGTGTACGTACAGGCGCTGTTAGCGGGGTACAAGCAAGCATACAAAGCTTCTTTGAGATATTGTCGTTCATAGCAGGGTGTATCGTCTATCAGCCGGAGCGGTTCCACTGGTTGATGGTCGGGTCATGCTGTGCTGTGGCGGCAGCAGCTGCAATGTATGTAGCATTTGTCAGCAGACAAAGGTTGCAGGGCAGCGGAGACGGGTAGGATCCAGTCTTCTAAACGTGCGCAACAGCTACACATTGATTTCTCCTGTCAGCTAGGAGCAGCCTGAGGGTAACCGGTTGAGAGCTCGTGGGACATCCCTCGTGGAGCCGTATGTCAGCTTGCCAGAGCGCTAGAACAGGCCACAGATCCACAGAGCTACAGCGCTGTCACAGTGCTGCTACAGCGCTACCACAGAGCCTGCACTGCTTACCGCAGAGCCTGCTGCAGAACAGGGGCCCGCCGGGACAGGGGCTCGCTGGACGGGCCTGCAGCTGTTAACAACGTTGGGCACTGAGCGCATCCAGATACCGTTGAGTGCAAATCCGTGCTGGGCCTGAAAAATGTCCGGTAGAAACTGAGGGGGGCGCTGTTCCTTGCGCACTAAATCTCTGAAGCTACCCATGATCACAGCAGAGCGGTCCCGCATGACCGCGAGACTTTGACCAACATGGTCAAAGGCTCATGGCATGGGTCCCTGAAACTGAGAGCAGAGCTACTCCCAGCAATGGAGCGCAGACAACGACGATGTGCTATGAATCGAGATCCGAGGTGACAATGCACACACTTATCAAAGCTCCAGCGCTGAGCTGGAATGTAAGTCCATAGGGTTGTTAAAGCCAGGGAGTGGTCACGGTACGGACATGACGAATGCTCTTCAAACATCAAGCGCTCATTACTTTGATAGGCGACTACCAACGCAGCACATTAGCCTCTCTCGACATGAGCAGTGCACACGCGGTGTAAGCAGTAGGCATTGCTGGACCAAGAAAGAAGTGCTACTAGGGAGCTAGCATCGTCAGCAGATAGTCCGAGCTGTGTAGTAGGATACAATGTTTGGTCCGAAGCGCAACACCGCGTTTGAGTGGGCAAAAACTGCCGTGGACGCGTTGAACCTAACCGGAAAGGCAGTAGCTGTCGTAGGCGGGACAGATGGCCTCGGACGTGCAATTGCTAGGTAAGCAGCCGCTTGCGCACTTCGCAAGTATACTATGAGCTTGTTCAGCTTCAAGCTTGTGTCTTGCAGTGCAGCATGTCTGCTGTGCGAAGTTCGGCTGAGCACAATACTGAATATCTCCAGATGTTGGGTGCATCCTGCAAACAACCCGCTGCATTTCCATAAATGTGTCTTACCAGCTGTACATACCTGCATCATTGTTGTCACTCAACTCCTGCCTGCTGCTTACTGTAAGTAGCACTGTAGTAAGTGACAATATCCTTGCACTCCATGTATCCTTGCAGGCTTGCAGCACAGCAGGGTGCTGATGTGACCGTCATTGGCCGCACCAACAGAGACCCAGGTGTGCCGCGCATCACATTTGCCCAAGCTGATCTCAGCTTGATGCGTGAGGCAAAGAAGCTGGGAGAAAGTGGCGTGTTGTCACCTGATCTGGATGTCTTGGTGATCACAACTGGGATTGCTGCTGCCCCAAAGCGAGAGGTGCGGTACGCACAGCCGAATGGCTATAAAACCACCAGCTGGCCAACAAGTACTTGACTGTGCCAGATTCAGCATGCAAGTCGGCCACAGCCGTAATGTTTGACGGCCTTACCTGAAACACAACAAGTGCACAGCCTATATGATCACAGAGGAGCAGAATTGAAGATCTCTCAAGACATGAAGCCTTCAAAACTTTCAAATGAAGCGTGTCTGTGACCTAGTGTGACTGCTACATGGACTAGTACTTGCAGCTGCGAGTTTCAAGCATGCGAAGCCAAATGGTTTGCTGTGTTGTGTGTTTCCAGGTCACAAGGGAAGGCATTGAGCGTGACATGGCAGTATCATACCTATCAAGACTTGCAGTCCTGAACGGCTACCTGCCACGGCTGAAGGAGGCAAAGACAAGCACACCATTGCGCATCTTTGTAATGGGGTGAGCCGGGCACTGCCGTTTCAGTTTCAGGACTTCACATATAAAGCTTCCCAGTCTGTTGTGCTTGCTAAACTTTCTTCGTTTGAAATGCCATTATACTTTGTCATTGTAGCCTGGTGGCAACATGATAGCAAGAGTTCATTCTGGAGAAGCCTCTCCAGGTGAGTGACCATTCATGTTGTCCCCGCAAGCCATCCATGCGCAATTCCACCCTGAGTGAAACACTAAGAGCCAATCACCCACATGACAGTAATATGTATGCCTGCAGATGCGTTGATATGTGGTCAGCTCAACCAAATGCAAGGCCAGTGCTTGTGCGTGACCCACCAATAGATTTGCACCTTGATTCCATCAAATGTGCACATGACTCCATGACACCTTGATTCCATCAAATGTGCACACGTGTTTCATACTGTGACTACATTCACATCTCCTGCAGTTTCCCAGGCTCTGGTCGTTCAGGCGAGCTAGGAGATCTCAATTCAGAGAAAAAGTATTCCGCCATTGAGGCACACATGCAAACTGTGGCTGGTAATGAGGCGATGATTACTTACCTCAATACTACATGGGGCCCAAGTGCAGCAGGAGAGGGAACACGCTCTGTGGAAGCATTTGGGTAGGTAGCTTTGTTGAGATCAACGTGATCTCAGGATCGCTTGTTACTGGCACCTTGCATGTCTTGTTGCCCAGAATTGAGGACTGTTCTAGCAACATGCCAGTGGACCATCTACTAGCATTAATACAGGCGTGAAGCTGTTGTAGCTGAAGCTGGTGTAATGAAGCAGTGCTTTGTGATCTAGTATACATCATAGTGCTACGGGCTGTTGGGGCATACAAGCCACAGGGTTCTGTCTGCACTTGGGTCACGAGCTCTGTCAGCAAGTCTGCCCCCTTGCTCACCACAAAATGATGGTAACATCAGCTGTTCATGTAATTCTGCTGAGTTTTGCATACTGGGGCAAACCAAGAGCTGTCAGCAAGCTGGTCCTCTTGCAGTACCACAATGATGCCGAATGTCAACGAACTTCGTTGACAGAGTGTTACAAGTTGTAACACTTTGCTTGTTATGCAGGCTAAACCCTGGTTTGATCAAAACCCGCATCAGAGAGAACATGACAGGCACAGGCTACCTGTCCCAACTGCTTGAATGGATCATCGGCAAAACAAGCATAACACCTGAGACATATGCCGGCCGAATAGTGCCGCTGCTGTTTAGCCCTGAGCTCTCAGGCAACCCAGGGTTGCTACTCAACCAGAGTGCGGATGCGATTTTGCCGACAGAGGGATTGAAGGATCTGCAGCATGTGCAGGCATTTGTGTCTGAGTCACAGGCACTGATTGAGAGGGGCNNNNCAGCATCATGGAGCTTGTGCATACTGTAATCAGTTGGCATCTACGATGCCAACCATGCAGTGGGGAACACGCTGTATTTTGTTGCGTAATGTGACGTTTCCTAGTGGTGCAGCATATGTCCAAGCAGGTTGGACAAAGCATCTACACGTTGAGTTCTGCTTGTAATGCATAAGAGCGTTGCCAACCAGTAGTACCCTTTTGGCCTTGTCGCTTGACCATCTGACCTAGTAATGTTCAGTGGTGAAGGCAGTAGAGCCTTTGTTCCAAACTTCACAGTGACAATGTTTTCATGAGTAAAGGGAAGTTTTATCTTCAGGAGTCAGGTGGTGCTGGAGATTTTGAACATGGTACTCTAGAGTTATAGGTACAGCCTGTACCAAAGTTGGCAGCAACTTGGGGCACACATGTTGCCTGGCATTCTATGTTGCACGGCTAAACTTCCCATGTGCTTACTGCAAGTGTGACACCAACCGTACGGTATTGCAATTGTTACAAAGTATCAAAGCACTACACTGCTGTGAACTTGCCAGCAGTGCTGCCGCAGTCTCCCATGAGC
>NSMO01003570.1:0-12363 GCA_002588565.1 Coelastrella sp. UTEX B 3026 | reverse complement strand
TGTGCCGTTGTATGCCATACAATGTGCCGTTGTATGCCATACAATGTGCCGTTGTATGCCATACAATGTGCCGTTGTATGCCATACAAGCGGCGAAAGATGTACTGTACTTTGCCACATGATTGAATCATGTGGCAAAGTACAGTAAATGTTTCGCCGCTTTTCTGCCGCTGTTATGCTGTTGTTTGTTGTTATCTGGCAAAGTACAGTTCCGGTTTTGCCGCTGTTGTGCTGTTGTTTGTGATTGTCTGGCAAATTACAGTCTCTGCTTCGCTTGAGCATGACCACATCCTGTTTCAGGCATGCAACATCTGTGTTTCCATACAGTGTTAATGCATAGTTTGCTGTTCAGCTCAGTATGTTTTGCCGCTTTCCTGCCGCTGTTGGCTGTTGGTTTGTGATTATCTGGCAGAGCACAGAATATGTTTGCCTTGGGAATGAACTTCTTTGGGCATGCAACATCTGTGTTTCCGTATGATGCTGATATGGTTCAGTGTTTCTCCTGGTGGTCTGTCAATCCGATTGACTGGGCGAGGTTTGAGCCCAGATTTGTGGTGTTGCTCTGTCTGCTCAACACTAAAGTGCAAATGAGCAAGAACTGCATGGAGCATTTGTCACAACATGCTCTTGGAGCATTTGCGATCCGGACCAAATTGGATTACCCAGAATTCTTCAATCGACTCCGAGATCACTATGGTCTCATTTGATTATCTGCACAACATGCTTTGTGTGTGACCCCTTGTGTGCTTGCAGGTCATATGGGCGTTATGCTCTGGAAAGATCAATATCATAACATGCTGCTCGAGCAACCACAATATGGATATGACCCCGAAACCTGTCAACCGAATCGTAGATCAATGTGTTCTGGGTTGGTTACTGTTCAACTGTGTGTGTATGTGGTGGTCAAAATCATTGCTATGCGACCCTTGTGTGCTTGCAGGTCATATGGGTGTTATGCCCTGGAAAGATCAGTATCATAACATGCTCCTGGAACAATTCGCTATGGGTGACGCCTTACGTGGCGTACAGATGGCAGAAGCAGCGAGATCACTACGCACACAAGCGCTGCTGCCGCTGCTGCCAAACAGCAAGCTGGCAGCAGCAGCGGATGACGCAAGCCCGATGTCTACTGCTGCCAGCTTGAGCAGCAGCAGTGGCAGCAGCAGCAGCGCTGATCTGGTGATTGAGCTGGCAGATTGGAGCGGCAGCAGCAGCAGTAGGGATAGCAGTCCTTGCAAGGATGCTGCGAGGAAGAAGGAGCAGCAGCTGCTGCTGGGGACAGGTGATGCAGCACTGCTGCCGGCAGCAGCAGCAGCACTATCAGCAGCTTGACTCAGACATGTTACTATTTGCAGTCCCTGCATGAATGGGAAAGTCAGCGCTCAGTGTGTGACACTGCTGCTGCTGGTGGTGCTGCCAACAACTCTGACATGGCGAGTAACAACAGCGCAAGCAGCAGCTGCTGCTGGGGAAAGGTGATGCAGCACTGCTGCCAGCAGCAGCAATAGAAGCAGCCTGACACAGACGAATTATGATCTGCAATGGCTGCATGACATGAAAAGTCAGCTCTCACTGTGTGACACTGCGTGCTGGCTGCTGCTGCTGCCAGCGCTGTCACATGGAGACTGACAAAAGCGCGAGCAGCAGCACCTGCTGCTATGGAGAGGTAATGCAGCACTGCTGCCAGCAGTGGCAGCAACAGCATATGTGGCAGCTTAATGGTGATATGATATCGTCTGCAATGGCTACAGAGCCAGTGAAGTCTGCCCTAAGCATGTGACACTGCTGCAGCTGTTGCCAGCTAACAATTTCAGTAGCAGCAGCAGCTGCTGCTGTGGCAGGAAAGACAGCAATAGTGGCAACTGGATATATGATTATATGATTATGTCAACAATAGCAGTGGCCTTCAGCAGCAGCAGCAGCATGGGTCACTGATTTAGCATTGCTGCTGCCAATGCTGCCGCATGGTGAGCTGGCATCACCAGATCTGTGAAACTGACAGCATATGTGAGATCTTGCACCTATTTTGGACTGGGTGGGGTGCCTGAATCTGATTGCTATATGATACCTGACTTACAAACCGAAACCAGGTTATCTGCAGCTCTGGTCATGTTACATTTAATCTCTGCTGCTTCAGTCATTTAGCCTCGTGATATTGTTTACCAATTTTGTGCTACAGCAACACAATGCCAACATTATTCATGTCATATGGTATGTTACATTGTATGTTGTCTAATGTTTTTGCTCTGAATATGGTCGGGACTTGGCACAACTAAAAAATGTGATTCTGCGCATGCTGCTAGCAAGTGCATGCTTGCTACAGTATGACTGTGTGTCAGCATAACAGTTACGTTCTGGGCTATGCTCTGTGACCTGTGTTACTTTCAAGTGTTAAATCAACACGTCAGCACATGTTACTGTTCTGGGACCAAAAACAGACTGTGCCAGCATTTTTCAAGCTGCTGGTGTTGATTTTCAAGTTGTTACATGTTCTTGACATTTACGTTGTCATTTCAATGGTCTATGATGCAACTACAGCTGTTGTTTCTGGTGTGACACAAAACGTTGATTGGCTGCTGTGCCATAGTCTAAGTCGTCATGATTCCAATGCCTAGCGGCTTGATAGAAGACTAAAATGGCAGCCAGTGCTGTCTCTGTATTCTATAATGTTGACCTGTGTCATTGTGGCAAAGGTGGCTGGGCATATGGCAGCTGCAGGTGTGACTCATGGCCTGCAGGTGACTCATGGACCTCCAAGTGTGCTGGCTTCCTCACCGTTAGTTGCGGCTAAAGCAAATGCTCGATTTGCTTGGTGGTTAGTGCAGTTGTGAATGTGAACTCACAGCTATTCTACCACTCCTGAGAATTGGTGCAGCAGAAGCGACTAGGTGCCTGGTATCATCATCATGAGGATATAAAGGGACACATGATGGTGTCCTGTCTGTGGGCTTTGATACTGCAGCGCCACAGTGCGGTCCGCCTGTGTATTAGTCCCTTCTGGCCCGGGGGTGAACGTTGATATCACATACTTTGGGAAAAAGCTACTGAGCCAACGCAAGAAGGCAGATACGCTAGAGCGCTCCAGCGTACCAGCTGGCAAAGCTGCAGCGCCATGCAGGAGGGTCGCTAGTATGTATGTCTGGACCCGAAGAAGCATACTCACTGCGCCGCGCAGTGAACAAATGGCACCGCTGCCGTGCGGGACTATTGGCTACAAGGGTCCTAACTCCTCACAGCCAAGGTCCACCCCAGCTGCGTTGAGTCGGGAGCAGGTGCAGTCTAGGGCATCGATGTGGCAGACCTTGTCAATTGAAAAGCAAGACCCGACCATGATCAGTGTGGGCAAACGGAAAACGCACACCTTCTCAATTTGCCGAGCGGAAGTGCTGCCGCAGACAGCGGCCGTCTAGCGCATTGCCCCCGCCACCGTCGACCGCAAGACGGAGGCCGCGTATGCAGCCGTTGACCGTTGTAAGCCGATTGTAGATGAGAGTAACTTCTATCTGCGGAGTGTCAGTCATAACGGGCTGGATTGAGCACTAACCGGTAGCCATACACCGACAGGCCCAGTTGACATCGAGATATCTGAGTCGGGTTACCATCAATCTCAAGCAGCGCTCCTGACCGGGTATAGCTCCGCAGCACCGCGGCTTGTAAAAGTAACGGAGCCAATGCAACAAGATAGATGCGCTGGCAAAGCTGCAGTGCCATGCAGGGGGGGGGGGGGGGTCGCCACCCAAAAAGCTTGAGCTGATCATGGTGACAGGCTCTGACACATCAACGCCCACTGCACCTTTCAAGCCGCCAACTGCATCAAGGAATCACCGGCTTGTCACAAAATGCTGTACGGACAGCCAACAAAATACAGCAGTCACAACCGTGATTCGCAATCGGACACTTGAATTGGATGTTACAAACTTTGGAACTTCCAGCAAAGATCATGCCAAGGCGCCACTGAGCAGGCAGCAATGCCCGCCCAGCTGTGAGATGCGAACTGGCCGATAGCAGCTTATTCTCGCAGTGTTGGCGGACAACCAGACATATATGTTGGCTATGTGTTATACAACATATACAACTCAACATCCCAACACTCCCAACTAGTAACAGCACTATCAGCGACCAGGTTGCAGCTGTACCGAGCTGTTGGCAGTGTGGTGAACTTAGCTCAATACTTTGAGAGCGCAAGAGTAAATGCACCAACCTGAAAACTTGTGACAGCTAGAGCGACCTAGACCGCTCCCAGGCTAACAGAAGCAGCCGCTACATATGACCTCCTGACTCAGTTTGGCAGATTGTGCCAGACAATCAAGTCCCGGTGTGCTGTATTAATACTCAGTGTAAGACTGTCCAGGCTCGCTCATCTGTAGGTCCCAGCAACCATATGCCATACATGCACCATAAACCTTTCCCAGTGCTGACACCGCATGGCACATACTCCTGGTTGTACTACAACCGTGACATAGAACACCAGTGTACTGAAAGTCGAATGTTTATGCTGGCGAGCAGTTGGCATTCTGCACATCCACGCTATCTCCCGGCCACCATGTGTCAGTTGCATCACTCAATTCCTTCTCCAGAGTCGATGACCGCAGCCCAAACCACTTTCCAGCCGAGTTTGTCTTGCAGTTGTCGCACACGTCTGCGCCATTGGTGGTGGGGCCCTCGGCAAAGTATGTGACTGTGGCTTGTTTGTTGAGGAGGCCACCTTGGTTTATGCCGCCGACCTCAGCAACCTGCAAAGATCATGTGACAAACAGCACAGTGTTGTTAGCTGGTGGGAGAGTACCTTTCAGCTTCATGGTGCTGGTCTTGCAATAAGAACCAACAGTACTCAGAGAATATCACACTGGCTGGTGTCGTTGATCAACCACCGCTGATGGTTGATACTGCCAACCTCAGCCCAAACCTGTCGTCTGGTTGGTGTGATTAACACTACTATGTATTGGGGCAGGTATTTACACGTTATTTAACATCGTGCCAAAATTTGCAGCAACAGTGTATACCAACTTAACCCAGCATTATTGACACACGCATCAGATTGAGCAGAAGTCAAGATTATGGTTATCGCAGCAATCGGTCACAATCACATGACTCATGCTGTTGAGAAACGTGCCACCGTGCTACTGTGCCACCATGCAGGCCCAGATGCAACCCTCGTAAGTGTTGTGTTTTGTGACAAAATACAGCACCTAAGAGAGTTGTGTCTGGGTCTGCACAGTCCTATATAGGCTGCTGGTGGTGGCAGCAATCGGCTGCTTGCTGCATGAAGCAGACTGCAGTTTGCAACTTGCATCCCCCATGAAGGATAGCTTGGTATGAACAGATCTGGCATGGAACAAACACGGATGCTGGCATTCACAAACCCATCGGATGGGTTCGCATTTGCATTTACGTGTGTTCTCAATGTCAGTCTGTTCATACCAAGCTAGCATCTTGTTATCAAAAGACTGCCCTGCACCTGCTCTGGTAAGGCCACAGCTCTAACGGTGTTCATACTAGCTGGCAGCCTGATAGGTCAAGCTGCCAGCTTGTATGAACAGATTGAGTTAACCCACAACGTTGTGGCCTCAGTCAGCAACTCAACATGGACAGGCAGGCTACATGGCAGCGCAGAAACCCCAGATTCACCAACATGCGTTGCTGCTGTGATATGCGGACAGCACCAGCCTTAGCAGCAGGTATCCTCAACTCCCCGCGCTGTCGCCTATCCAGCTCTGCTGCTGAGCTGGATAAGCGACAGCGCGGGGAATTGAGGACAGATGATTTACAGCACGGCTGTCAGCCTGACGGTGAGGGCCACACCGTTGAATGAGTTTTGAGTCAACTCATCATGAGGGATTCACTTAAAAGAGTCAAACCTACAGCCTTGACTTCAAGTGAATGATTTGACCAGGCTCGGATGACCATCCGCTTCATAGCTACTAGTATGAGGCTGGAAACATGCACAGGCATTGCTGCACATCCATGAATGATGCCATGTTTGTATCAGATGCGTGAAAGAAGCAGACCGGGGCTGATTCAAAGAGACCAGCTACCTAATCGAGAATTCAACAGAACACACCTGTGTCAGTGGGTCTTCCACAAGGAACACCTTCTCACCCAACACCTTGAGGATCTTGTCCTTGTTACGCTTATCGGACGTGACAGACCTGCAGCCAGAACAGCTGAAAGAATGAAGGATTGCCATTCCTCGTACACGGAGCGACTCCTCGTAGTGCTTTTCATAGAGCGCTAGCGGAGTTGAGGGGGGAAAAGCCTTGGTGTGTGTATTGAGGGTCAACAACACCAGGAACATTGTAGTAGGGGCTGACTGCACAGGGAAATTACGTATGTCAGCAGGACTGCAGTATAACAACTCCATATGTCACTAAGAACTGCCTGAGACCCGTTAACGTTGTATCCCATGCAGGGGCGATGTGTGTGGCTACTACCGTGGCAGTGCCAACAACAGATAGCTGCCACACTGATAACTGTGCCGCTGGCAGCTGCATCAGCACTAGCAAACTGTTCACGATGCTGCCAGACCAGTGTGGCCGTTTGGCTGCATTCTTGGTAAGAGAAACAAAATTACGGCGACATGTGACCAGTACATAGCCGACCCTGGCTTGCAGAACTGACATGCTGAGGGGACCAATGCTGACTTACTGTTCGGAGTTGTCAAATTGGATGGTCAAACTGCACCCGCCTTCCGCAACAGCAGCCAGAGCAACCAATACCGCCACAGCCAACGCAACCTGTGCAGTGTCAGGTCACATGTTGTTATGGTCATTGCAGTGTGCTTGACTCAACGGTTGTGAATAACACAATGGACGGCCTGTGCAGCACCAGGCTGCTCATTGTCTGCACAGGTGGAGCGACTGCTGGGGCTATGGTCAAGCACGTGCATTCTTCAGTTCACGGTGCATTGTAATGGTTTTGAGTGGGCTGCATTAGGGGTACTGGCTGTTTGATGAGAATTTGCTGGTGTAAGTAATCCAGTTAGCGAGCCCGCCAGTGGGAAGTGCTGACAGATCAGGCTGTTAACAGTCAACGTTGGGCAGCTAGCTTTCAAACATGAGCCGTGCTGCAGCTGCTGTTGCTACTGCTGCCCCGCACCTTCGTAAACATCTTGAATCTTTCAATGTAGTCCCGACCTGCATAGAACAGAACAAAGGGCATGGGATTGAATATATGTTCAATCAGTGCAGTATATAGGTGGCATGATTTGCGTATGTGTAGCAACCGCTGCGGGGGCATCTCTGTGCTGGAGCTGTCGTGGTCGATCAGCCAATGCACTATGTGGCGTTTGTGATGCGATAAAGATGCACTTGGGGGAATGTCGGACAGTCAACGTGCAGCATATGGTTGCTGGTGAAACCGCGTCAACGGTTCCAGCACGAACTCTCAGAGCTCTGCTTGTCAACAGCTGTGCTTAAGTTTTAGCCTTCACATGGTTGTGCTTGAGGCCCTGTCCAATACTGCCTCGCTCACCTGCAGAAGAACTCGCTGCTGTGCGAGATCGGCCGCGCTCCAAGCTTGCCACAGAAAGGTGCCTCTGATGCTTGTGTGGATTTATCAGCTGGGAAGATGCAAAAGGCTTTATGCAGATCCTGAAGACACCGACTGCGGTAGCTTCCTGAAGCAGCAGCCCTTTGTTCGACATCAAGTTGACTCACCCGCGGCCGCGGCGGCAGACGAGACAGGCTCCCAAGGTTACTTTAGGAAGGAAGGAAGGGGCAACGGTCCAAGGTCATTTAGACCGGTTAGCCTCACAGTAGCTCTATCAGACCCTATTGCAACTGTACCAGACATTTGTCGACTATTTGCATACTCGCCTTTGCTTGTCAACGTTCCTGCTGGTTCCCTATGCAGAGGTGACCTCTGGTTCTGGGCATTGTATTACGCATCGCGCGTTTCTAGACTATAGGCTAGCTAGCCCTGCTATGAATCTCCTGCCCAAGTCCACCTCTGAATCTTATGCATTTATTAGAGTATCACCAAGTGGTGCCCTGGAAATGATGTTGTCAGGCATGTGGTGGACCAGTACAACAAATATAAGAGCCCTAACCCCTGGACTAGTATTGAATTTGTTTTAGGAGAGAAGTTACAGTGGATACCTCACCATCTAGAATGGTACTCTCCACACCCAATAGGAAACTGAATGCAGCCAACAAAGGATAGAACCAGATGAAACCCTGTCAAGCGCTCACTCTCTGTTTTCGCTTCTATGTCCGGCTTATGCAGCCAGATACGCACACTGAAAAAGTATGTAACTTATGGTAGCAACTGACTGATCGCAATATGGTTGACTCTGATCGCTCGCAAGTCATTCTGGCCAATGATAGAGCTACCGGGCAATGATTGTATCATGGTTGTCACTGGTTGTACAAATCTGGATAGGCGCTCATTCACCGCTCCTATCCGCCGCGGACATATATAGTCAGTCAGTATAGTATCTGTCAGTCAGAGTTGGGCATCGATGCATCTGTTCTGTCTGCATCCAGGGATTTCACTATGATTAGAGTGCATCCTGGTTGGTCTCAGCCTATTGTGCAGCGCAAGCGTGTCTGACCGGCTGAGCAGTCTGGTGCTGAATTACATTTGCGCACGTTTGACAAACATGCAGCATTACTCTGATCAAACTCTAAGCCCTTATGACAGATGCATTGGAAACCATAGGCATCCCGATGGCGGCCGGTCCATTCGGAACACAACACCACAACCTGGTTCAACGCCCAATAAGCTAAACACTGCATAACTTGGGTTATGCAGGCCTCATTTACCACTGAATTCGCTGCTGAAAAACTCCCGGGTCGATCTCTTCATGAAGAGGTACACCGAGTTGGCCTGGACAGTTTCTTCCTGGTTCTCGTGATCACGAGAACCAGGAAGAGACTGTCAGGCCAACTCGGTGTACCTCTCATCATTGCAGTAGAATTTGTGTAAGAAGAAGAAGAATCACCCTTTCCGGCCGCAAGCCCTTTTGGCCGTACTTGGTGGCTCAGTCACACTGGCACACCAAAACTCTTGGTGTGATATAATTTTTATCAATCCAGAACACCCTCAGAGGCGCCTTCAAGGCAGTAAGCCCACTCAGTGGGGGTCGGTATCGAGCCAACTCACGCCGTGATATCACACATGCACGAGCCTCATGGCATAAACTGGGCACAGCAGGCACCCAGCCGTCATGCGGCAGCAGCACTGCAGACACTGTCATAGGGCAAAAACTCCCGTATGCCATGCCAAACACTAGTCGAATGCCACAACCATACCTTAGTGCATGTACTGTCAATGACAGCATGTCAACAAATGTAGACAAGGCAACCGAACCACTGCAGCAACAAGTAGTCAAAGCAGCCTGCTGCCAGGCTGCAACTCTGGAAAAGCAGCACATGCACAACACATGCAGTTGTCCAAGTTCATCACCCCTTGGCAACCTGTCAATGGAAAACAGGAGGGCCGTAGAAGGTGTGAACACTCAAGGTGTACAACATATGTGCTATTGTTACTGTGTTCTTCAAAGTCTGCGTCGTATGAATGGCTCTTGTGACACATCAGCATCCATGACATACAGCAGCATCCCTTTTCACTTTCACACTGTCGAACAATCATACTCCATACAACCGACAGGCCACATGACATGGCATATGCCAGGTTATGCCAGCAACCAGCAGCCTTTATCACGAGCAACAAAGCTCACAGCTGTGAAGCTTCAAGGAATGATTCCTAAGATGCTGCACAAGTTGCCTTCTGCACGTCTGCCTTATCATTTGGCCACCAGGTGTCAGTAGCTTTCTCGATGTCAGACTCCAAAGTAGATGACCTCAAGCCCAACCACCTACGCTGCACAGCATCATTGCAGTTGTCGCAGGGGTCCACTCCGTTGTCTGTTGGGCCCACCGCACGGTACGACACCACAGACTGGCTGGCAATGACACCACTCTGGCTCAACTGACCAGCTGGTGCAATCTGCAGTCATGAGAAAGAAGACACATGATGAGCATACACATAAAACAACCTGTCAATCAGCAGCTAGTTGTCAGGACAAACCAGGACCATCCTGATAGACCCCCAGCACACATTGTAACCTTGGAGCATCCACCACTTTGCAAAAAGCTAGCACTGGCGGCTCAATAAGTCACACGTGAGTCATGCAGCCTAATATACATACTTGCGTATACAAATATCACACTTCAAAAATGTTTCAACTGCCAACCGGGTGCACCTGGCAGCATGATTGCACATGGCCGCCGACAACGCTGAGATTAAATTGCATGCCTACCTGGCTTGCAGGAACTTGAAAGACATTTTTGGCCAGCACATCAATGATTTTCTGTTGTTGACGCTCTTTAGTAACCTCACTACGGCAGAAGCAGCAGCAGGTGAGTTCACCCTCAAAGTTGGCTGTGCATTGGTAGCTACTGTGGCCGCTATGCAGGTGACAGGCTCGCCTTCACGGTGTCACACTTGTGACACAGTAGGTAACTTCATGCCACAGACACCGAGTCTGTGTGTGTTGCGTGACATGGACGGCCGTGTCAAGTCACATGCGTGTACGCAAAGATCACCCTAATACATTTCGGCTGCAGCCGAGCAGTGGTTACCATTAGGGTTGCACTGTTGATGCTGACACACGCCAGAGGGCAGCTTTTATGCCCCGTCTGGCACTGCAATGCCTGGCAACACAACATCGTGCCACTCACCGCAGATCATTGTCAAATTGGATGGTAACTGTACAGCCCGGCTGGCCCTTGACAATTACAGCCAGCACCACCAGCACAGCAGCAGCAGCCACAGCCTGGCATTGCAGCGGCAGCACGGCAGCAGCAGTAAGCACACAAGTTAATATATATTTCACAGGATAGACTATGATCGGGTGATAGCCACAATCTGGAACAAAGCAACCTGGGAGGTACACAAAACTAACTGAGAACAAGACAATGTTACTGCATGCAGGCTAAGTGATGTTAGTTATGAAGTGTGCACTGTACGAGTCCGGCATATGTCCCTGCACGAGTCCGGCATATGTCCTTACAATGCAGACGCATAAGCATGAAGCAGCACAGCCGATTGCAGTTGGTGCCAACAAGTCCGCTATGAAAACTATGGCGTAAGCTAGCGTTGACTTGAAGCATTACCTCTACACAAATGGGGACTAGCTAAGTTGAGACAGTTTGTGATTGTATCTGCTGCTTACCCGCTTGATCCCGATCATGTTGTGTTGCTGGTTTGGTGCAGTAAGAAGCTTCCAACAATCAGCCTCTGAGCAAAGGGCCTGCAGTGCATTGACAGATGCAGATAGATAGGCGTGGGCAGGGTTACAGGTCAGGGGAAGCGGCTGGAGGCAGGGTTACAGGCCAGGGGCAAACTGCTGTGCAAATGCAACAAGATTTCATTGCATGTCCTGCATCCAAGGTTTGTGACCATATGCCAGGCAGGCCGGTCGCAAGCCAACAGCTACAGAAGAGGTCTGCCGGTGTTTTGCGCAACGTTTTATTTGATGCAATGCGAATTTCAAGCAGTGCAAATGTGTGCAGAGCGAGGCGCTGCGTTGGCGAGGTAAGCAACAGCTGATCACTGCAGTGAGTGATATGTACGGAAAGCTGAATGTTCCACGGAGTGCTGAATGCTTCAAGCTACCACATGAACTAGATCGTCAAGACGGGAAAGAAGAGTAGCCCTCACCAGTCGCACAAGCTGCAAGTCTCCCAACAGTCCAGCGTCCGCGTGTAGTGTCAGCAATGGACAGCGTTTGGCTGAAGATCGTGGTTGCTGTGGTCCTCTTATGAGCATTCAAGAGGGCCAAGACAACGCCGGAAGCCAATACGATGATTCGTGACGCAAAGTGTGTTCATGTCGTCGGCGGGTTGGTGCCGGCAGTTGCGTTCAACGACTCCAAGGTTACGCGAACGAACTGTCGGCTCCTATCGATCAGTGTTGGTGGGCGATATCACCAGGGCATTTTTGAAATAAAGTAGAGTGTTATAGAGTCTTTTCTTTGCTGGTAAAGGGTTCAGCAAGACAGTCTGCCTTTGGCTCCCGTGGGTCAGCTTTCACAATATTGTTTGCAATGCCTCAGTGAGTGCACTGAAGCTCCTGCGGAGCTTTACTAGCTCGGACCGACCTGCCGATAGGCTTGTTACGGCTCAAAAGCCTATAACCGCCGTTGATCATGATCCCGCTCCGGTCATTGCCGTTGCGTGTCCTCATACATGATAGGCACTGCCTATTGGCAATCAAACCGGTATCCCAATGCTGAATCAACTCTCAACCATATGAAAATAAGGCTGCATTTGCCTCCAGGCCGTCCTTGCATGTTGAACTGCATGGATTGGTACGCTTTGCCTGCTCCGCGGCTGAGCACCAACTCGCGGCTTCCCCAGCT
>NSMO01003568.1:0-10514 GCA_002588565.1 Coelastrella sp. UTEX B 3026 | reverse complement strand
GCAGCAGCAGCAGCAGCAGCAGCAGAGATAGAGCGGTGACGAAGATGGAGTAGTTATCACTGAGCAGAGACACAATAGTATCAAGTAGCTGGTAGGATCATGATCTGCCACACCAGCTCAGATGATTGCTCAGGCGGCCCTATTACCAGAGTTTGTGCACCACCTGTGGCAGAGCTTGATCACTGCTACTGGCCCAATCCACAGACTAGAAATAAGAACAGCCAGGAGCCAACAGGGCATTCACTTCTATCCAGGGCAACTTGCGCACCAACAGCAGGAGCATGAAAGCCAGGTGCCCAGGCACGAACATGCTTCCAAGCAGCAGTGTGTGCAATCAGAGGAACCAGAAGTAAACACATTATTGACACAGCAGTTGTGCTGCCGCAATCAGTACCTCTGCTGCCTCCTCTCCTTGCTCCTGCCGCTGCCCCTTCAACTGCTCCTGTCTTGATCTCGCTTCATCCAGCTGACGCTTCAATGAGTTCAAACTGAGTGCCAGCTGCTTGCTGCGCTTCTTGGCGGCCCTGAGCCTGGCAGCATTGTCATTCAGCAGGGCGGCTCGCTCTGCACCTGGGCCTGACCTGTACAGCTCAAGTGCTGCTGCTCGATCAGGAGCTGGGGGGTGACTACTGCTGCTGTGCTGCAACCTGCTGCTGGTGCTGCCAGACCTGTACAGCTGCTGCTGCTGCTGCTGTGAGAGCATGGATCCTGGCCCTGGACCAGCTGGTTCCAGAGCTGGTTCCTCCTGCTGCTGCTGCTGGCTGCCAAGCACCCCAGGCCTAGCATCATCTGGTGCTGCTGCCGCTAGTAGGTGGTCGTCACCATCACCTGCATACCACATAACATGACATCAAGCAATTTGTGAAACATGTTTGGATGTTACAGGTCTCAAACAGGGATGCAGCTTGCATTGTGTACAGTGCACAGGCTACAATTGATTCAGCCCCTGCTGCTTTGTCGGACGAGCTTGGATGTGCAGCGGCCTGAGTGGCACCTCTAGTCAGGTTGGTACAAGTCTCTGACTTAACGCTGCAATACTTCCCAAGAATATACACACTCTTAATGCATAGCAGACAAGCTCTCCACCCTTGTGCTAACTCACTCCATGAGATCCAGGACAGACGGTTGCCAACATGTGTCTTGGCAATTGACTCAGTTGACGTGAGTAATGCATTGGCTCAGTCGCTTGTACATGAATGGCTGACTCACCAACATATTCCTGCCAGTTTGGGTCCTTCGCACTGCTGACTCCAGCAGCAGTGGCAGCAGTGGGTGTCATAACGCCTGCTGCATGACTATGCAAGCTGCTGCCAGCGGCTGACCTGGCAGCAGCAGCAGCAGTGCTAGCTAAGCCGATTGCAGCAGTAGACCCGCTGCTGCTGTAGTTCTCAGCTAGCTGACGCACAACCTCCTGCGGACGTCACAGGCAGCAGTGGCAGCAGACATGCGCCGTTGGTGACAACCCTCGGCCTGCAGCAGCATGCAATGTGTTTTGTTGTGCTCAGCGAGTAAACTGTCTCATATCACCTCCAATAGTTGAGAGCTCGGCGATGCATATGCAGCAAGTTGCAGCAGTGCATTGCATTGTCAGCCATTCAAGCTGTACCCAAAGTGACCATAGCCACCTCAGCCCGCTGAGGATTAGCCCACAAGGCCAGCAGTAACATCACACCACTACTTTTTCCTCGAGGCTGCCTATTGTGATCATCCCCAGCAATCACACATGCGCCACATACTAGACTGCAGCGGTGCAAATAGTGTGACGCTGTTGAAGTTCGTTTAGCCTACCTTGAACAACTTCTGCACTTCCCTCAGCTGCCTCAAAGGCAGCCCCGCCAGCACAGCAGCAGCATCACCACTGTCAATTTCCAAAACAACCCCACAAACACAGGCCCCGCCACTACAACAGTCAGCAGTGCTACAACGCCTAACACAGTTACCCCTGTCATTTCATAGACCCAGTTATTCCAGCATACCTTGAAAGTAAACAGCACTTCTCTGAGCTGCTTGACACTGCTGAGAGGCAGCCCCGCCAGTCCAGCAGCAGCAACACTGCCGCTGTCATCTGGTTGCTGCAGCCAGGTCAACACGGCATCACGCAGCTTATCTCTGGCTGCCTCGGAGTATGGTTGCTGCTGGGTGTTATTGCTGCTGTCATTTGGTGTGTTATTGTTGTTACTTAGTTGGTTAACCAGCTCCATCATAGCTAGCTCTTCTTTCAGTTCTTGGACCTCCCTAAAGGGAGCAGCAAACACACGAGTATAGTCATATAGTACAATGCAGGCATCAAACGCAATGCCGATTTTTTGACACTCTGGAGTTTGAGGTAGTGCAACTCCGGCAATAGCGGCACCCTTGCCACGAGTTCAATCTTCTAACCATTGCTCACGTCTAATACACAAAAGCAGTATACTCCTGCCAATGTATATCACACCACAGATGCAGTCTAAGGAGCATGCATAATCTGCTATTCAGTGCTGGCAGCAGATTGGCCGATTTCGTGCTGCAGCAACTGACTATGATATAACGCCCGTGTTGACTGCAAACTAAGGTTACTATTCTTAACCTGAGACGCAGCTGCCATAAAGCCCTTGCAAGCATTGTGCAGTGCATGCATCCTGCTGCACCACATGTTCATACCTTTCTAGTGCTCTGACCCTCACCCCGCCCTCAGCCACCACATTGCTGCGCACCTCACACACCAGACGAGCCATGCGGGCAGCAAACCTGCACAACAGCGATACAAGGGTCAGCCCCTGCACTCGCCAGGTAAGGCTGGCTTCTAAAACAGAGTATTTTGGGTCCTAGCAAAGCAGCGTGCACCACAAAACACAAACAATGCAGACCCTTTACATAACCCGGCATGAAGAAACTGCACCAACCCTCTCACAAATGTGTCGCACATTGGCCAATGCACAAACCAGGACATGCTGAGCTGTGCAAGATCCAAATGAAGCCAGCACCTCCATTTACGTGCTGACCAGTGTCTAACAACCCTGTGACACAGGTGCTGATCATTGCCTGCCTGGCCGTTACCTGCATGTGCTGAGTGTTTCATCCAGTTGTGCTGCCTCCCCCCACACATTGGCAATCATCACAGTACGGCAGTTACCACCCAGGCTGTCTTTCAGCACATGAGTCAACTTGCTGGACCTAAACGCAACAACGCACAAAGTGAAACAAGAATATATCAGCCATGACTTTGAATTGTTTTACTTGAACCAGTCAAGCCTCTCGCAACCTTGTACACGCTCAGCACGTGTTCATGGCAGAAGAGACAGAGTGAGAGTGTACATCCAATTTACAACAGCAGTGCCAGTGTGCCTTTAAGCATCACGCAAGCGTCTATGTCAGCCCCCGGGCACTTCAAATACCAACACGCCAGGTACCTGTAAGGCACATGTTCTCTGCCTTTCTGTGAAGCTGCCAGCACCACCTGCTCCAGGATATGCAGACTCTTGTTGATGTGACCTGCCTCCCTCAGTACCAGCCCCTCACTGCGTGTCTTGCTCACACGTTCACTGCCAGCCAGATCAACAAGAAACAACTTTGACACCTGCATGGAACAGTGTGGTGGGACGCTGTACTCATTTCAAACAGCCGTCATTGCAACACCAAAAGGATTCCAACGTTACGGTAGGATGCACAGCAGCACAGCTATGAGTCTGTAGCATACAGTTTGTGAACTATCTGGAGACTTCCGCTGCCAAAGCCCCTGGCAATCAGCAGCAATGCTGTCGCCGCCACCACCACTGCTGCTGCTACTGCTGCCCCAGGTGCTGGTGCCTCACCACATTCTGTCCCTCTGCTCCCTCTTGTGTTGTGTTGATGTGCATCATGAATATGCTGTGACTCCGGCTGCTCTCACGATTCAGCTGGTGCTCACCAATGACACGATTGCTCTCACCCTGACAAGAAGCAGCACAACAAAATGACCACATGCAGTACTAAGCAGTAGTTGACGACAACCTACAGTTGCTGGGTGGCAAGTAAAGATGTATAAATTGTGACTCCTGTTGCAGGAGCTGAGACCCAAAAAGGCCAAGTCAGAGCTAATACCCTACTTATGCTTATGGTATGCCACCAAAGCAATGTTACATTGCTTTGTTTACCTCAAAGAAGAGTGACAGTGCTTCGGCCTCACTTGACACAGGCACCTTGCGCAGACCAGAAACCTGAGGTTGAAACAGCAGTGCCAATGTGGTCATGAGATAGGTCACAAAAGCAGTAGCAAATGATCACACATGCCTCACCCACATGGACGCAGGTTGAGCTGGCAGCAGACAGCAGCATACATTCATCATGATACAAACGCCCTCAGGGAAACCCCATACAACAGACTGCTTCCTGTCACCAACCTGCGCTTGTGCATGGCTGCATGTCTAAGGAAATAGTCAATAGTGACAGCCAGTTGCCACAATGATAGGTGTAAAGCATGTGATGGCGATATTTTCGCAAATTGTGTCTGCCAACATCATGCACAGTTCATTCAGACTGCTGGCATTACCAGCATAGGTAGCAGCATACAGCACCCAGCACCTGTGTATGTCCCCTTGCATCCTCATACAAGCTGAGCTCATGTGGCTGGGTGTTGATGTCCAGCAAGTCATACAGCGCCTCATTGTAGATCTCCAGGTAGCTGACAGTCACCCCCCAGCTGGTGAGGCCAGGTGCCGCTGACAGCTGAGCCAGGGTGGCGGCTACAGTGCGAGGGATGAGGCCACGCTGCTTGTAGGACTGCCGGTCACCAGTCATGGTGAAGGTCTTGCCGGCACCTGCGGTGTGAACAGTGACATGACAGAAGCAACAGCAGGCAACAGCCTCGGCTCAAGTAGTAAGTCACTGCTGCCTGTCAGAGCTGCACCTGCTTGAAAGGATCTGCTATGAATGGCTTGTCAGGGTGGAGGTTTCACCACACCTCGAAGAAGGCAATAGCGATAATATATACAAGGAAATCAGCA
Organism: Coelastrella sp. UTEX B 3026; assembly: GCA_002588565.1. NCBI lineage: Eukaryota > Viridiplantae > Chlorophyta > Chlorophyceae > Sphaeropleales > Scenedesmaceae > Coelastrella > Coelastrella sp. UTEX B 3026. Next base: position 5,553 of record NSMO01003568.1, on the reverse strand, counting down.
GTGCTTAGAGCCGACTTCTGCTCTGCTAGCAAAGAAGGGGCGGGTGGACACGCATGATCACTCTGCCATCCTGTCGAGTGCTGGTAGTCATATAACGCAGCTTACACAAGCACCGGGGGTTTGCAGCTAGTATGCCGTGCTGCCCCACAGATGCGCATCATGCTGCTGACCGTCAGGAAGTTAGCTGGTAAACAGTATAGCTGTGGGTCCCTTGACGACAGAGTGTTACAGTTGATGTGAGCCAACACTGGCGCCGTGTCTTCTCAAACGAGCTATGCCTGGAAGTGTTGTCATAGGCATACCGGCGCTCTGCTGCTTGAAAATCTGCTGTTGACTGCTGTCTCTGTGGGTCACTGAGAGACATCTGGCAACGGCTGCTTGGCAATGTTGCCGGCACCCTGGCTGCTGCTTTGCTTTGCTTTGCGCTGCCGAGCTGCTGGTGGTGATCACCTGTTTGTCCGTAGCACATGATTGTTCCGTTGTATCCCTCCAGAGCACCTTGGATGACATCTGAAGCACACAGCTGCGAGAATACAACAACATTGTCAACTGGTTGCTGGTTTCTATCAGCTGCAAGGCATTCAACTGCTTCAAGGGGTTTGGCCTATAGAACATGTGCTGGCACCAGTGTAGGCTGCAACTGCTCTTGATAACAGAGTGCTGCTTTGCCATGTTGAACCTGCTGCTTGTGCCTGATTCTTGAGAAGCAAGGATCACTGTGTTTGTGTCTGTATGCGTTACCTGGAAGACATCCTCCTGGGAGGCATTGTGCAGGATGCCATCAAACTTGAACTGCATTAATCACAACAGATAGTCCACTCAGAGGCTGGGAATCTGTGCTAATGGTGTGGAACGGACTGCAGCTGTGGAGTCACACCTGGTACTGCTGTGGGGGTCCAGCCTTCTCAATAGGCAGTCCGGAAGCCTTGCCAGAGTGCAGGATCGTTACACTCTACACAAATGTTGGAGAGCTGCTGAGTACATCGCACTTCTAGGCGAGCATGTTCTGCATCCTGTCTACACCACCTTGACACCCTCGTTTATCTGCAATTGATCCTGGGCGAACCTGTCGGTAGGGCGAGTGCGCAGAACCACTTTAACGGCCGAGCGAGACATAATAACACCATCAGAGCGCTCAGAAGCAGATCAGCCAGCGCTCAACGGGACCAAATCTGTTTCCCTCGCAACGTGCATCGTGGGGCCCCTTTTCCCACAAGCACGCGACAATATGCTGCGGACTGCCTGCAGATGGGTTTGCAGTCGCCCTAACGCACTTCCCCAGAGAATTCAAACATACGGTACAATCCGTGTGACATGGTCACACAGTCCGATTGAGCCTAGTGAAGGCGACAGGGCATGGTTCATGCTGCAAACCAATTATTACACTTTGACACCTGCGCTTGGCCAGGCGTTGCTCGCAAGCCAGCAGGTCAGGCCTGACAGTTCATGTGAGTAGATGTACACTTGCTGCATATGAACTCGTATGTCATACAAGGCAGTGCACTGCCATAACCCTTCTTTCACATACACTTAATGAAGGCTTTGCAGGAATCAGCTTATCCACGGCTCTAAAGACACGTTCTTGAGCCCATTCAACTCTCAGGCACGATGACTTCTTCAAACCGGAGCAGCATGAGCAGGAATGGTGGATTGCTGGGCTATGAAGCTGACGAGCATGCACAGATACTCACAGCAATCCGTCAGGTAGGGCTTGCCAGTCACCTGCAGTACACTCACAGCACGCCAGCTGCTGTACAGCAATGACCAGTTTGGCATTCAGTGGTGTACAGTCAACCCTCGATATTGTGACACTCGTTACTGATATATTCACGATATTGTCACATGAATCTCTTTCCCGCCGGGTCTGCCGCGGGTGGAAAGTACCCCCGGAACTGTCACAATTCCCAACTGTCACATGAAACCCCGTTCACCAACTAGGTGACAATATGGAGGGTTTACTGTACTGCTTGTTGACACACATTGTTGCCTGCAGCCTTTGTTCATCCAAACGCCACTTCAAGCAATGCTTGAGAGTCTGGTAGACAAGTTACAAGCGCAAGCGGGCATCTTAGCAGGCTTCAGGATAAGGTGACTCTAGCGCATGTGACTGCAAGAACCCGCCCGTCATCAATTGGGCAGCCATGATCGTGTGTACAAACCACAGCGCCCAAGCTGCTACAACCGCTGTTCAGCATGCAGCGGCATACGTATGTCAGCAGAGCTGAAGCAGCCACAGCAAGGGCTGCAATGTACCCAGCTCATGTCATGAACCACTTTCGGGATGGTACAATTCTTAGCAGCACACCAGCTGTTGCAGGTTTCCAGCCTTGAACGCACTCAGCTTGGCCAGCACGAGTTGCTGGACCGCATGAGGGTGCTTGAATCGCGGTTGAAGGTCAGTCATGGTCCAAGCAGCGCATTGTCACCCTTCAACCAGCAGGAGCTGCTCACGAGGTTGCAGCAACTGGAGCAGAAGGCAGAACTGCTGGACCAGCAGACGCAAAAGCTTAGACACAGCACAGAAGAGGTGAGATACAACCTACAGCTGGCATTCAGCACTGTTGTGGCTGAACACTGGCAACCCAGAGGATAGTGGCATGCTATAGTGGTAACAGGTGGTCTGGCGTTGTGCTTCAAACTTGTGAGCTCACACCTTGGCCCCCCTGAGCCCGTAACTCTCTGCAAAGGGGCAGCCGTGTCAGTATGCTGGGTCCCAGCGCACATCATCATGGTTATTATTACTGTTGCCGGTGGTGATGCAGGACTTGGAGTCGAGGCTCAAAGTGTGTGAAACTCGCCTAGCAGGTGTCCACAACTTAGCTGGCCGTCTCATAGCAATCGACTTGATAGCAGCAGAACTGGACATAACAGTACCTGAACCACAGATGATGACACACCAACAGATACAGCAGATAGAACAGCAGCTGACTCAAGCACAACAGCAACAGCAGGGACAGCAGTACTGGGACTCAGATGCCACAGCGTGGGACGGTCCTGCTAGCCTATCTCTCACAGGAGCACAACAGCAACAGCAGTCAGCTGTCAATGATCGGCCTAGTACTGCTGCTGGTTTGGTTGTATACAGCAGCAATAGCAGCAGACCACAGTCTGGCAATGTAGCAGCAGGTGCGCTGACGAAGTCCAAGCAGGCTGAGCTGCAGCAGCAGATTGATGCGGGCAGGGAGCAAGCAGCAAAGATGCAGCAGCAGCTAGCAGACTTACAGCAGCAGGTGAGCACATCAAATCACCCAACAGCTGACTGAGTGTGCACCAACAGTACACTCCATGCATGGGATCTAGTGGTGGCCTGTTCAGTTGAGGAAGTGTGCCTCCATTGCTGCATAAAGTGGCAGCTGGTGGAAGATTCGCAGTAATAAGATGGCACTGGTACAACAGCAGCGATGAACTGCTTGAGAAAGGGTTCCCGAGCACATGTTTCAGACAAAGGGATGCTGGGAACTTGTGACAGCCACAGACTGCTTGACTGCTCTTGACCGTGCTGTGTGGCCAATATCACAACACTGATAAGCGAAGTCTGTGTTTGCAGGTAGCCAGGTTGGCTGATGACGTGTCATCCAGCCAAGACAGCACCATGGGTGTGCTAGCAGGCCTACAAGACACCTGCCAGGGCCTCTCAGACCGGCTGTCACAGCAGGTGGTGCAGCTGCGCAAGGAAATGCAGCCGGCACTGCAGCAGGGGCAGCAGGGCAGCGTGTCCCTGGCAGAGATTGCTGAGATGCACAGTAAGCTTGATGGTGCGGTGGCAGCAGCAGCAGCAGCAAACAAGGAAGTGCAGCAAATCAAGGTAGGGGTTGACTGCATGCTGCTCAGCAAGAATCCCCTGGCATTTTGAGTTGACTTGGCATTCACTCCCAAGCCTTATGCTGTGCATTGACGCTTGCTTTATGCAAGCTCACATGATGTGTCGTGCCAATAATACTGTACAGCAGCAGCAGCAGCAGGAAGGTTGCAGCTACGAAAAGGCTGCAGTCATGGAAAGGCCAACTTTGAGGCCATCTATTGAATCAGCTGCCCAAGTGCTTGTTCTGTTCATCATATCATGTGTCATTGCACTGTGTTTTGGCCAGTTGCAACTGGCGCCAGGGCTGCCAATGTCATCAGGAACGCTCACTAGCAGCGTGCATAGCTAGCAAGATATCTCTTGCATCTGCCACACACATCGCTTCCCGCAGTCCAAGGTGCTGCCTCCTCTCAGTACAGCCATCACAGACCTCACCCGCCGAGTAGGCAAAGGTCCAACAGCTGCTGTATCAGATGCTGACAAGGCCTTGGCTGCTGAGCTGGCAGTCCTGAGAGATCAGGTGTCAGGCCTGGGAGCCAGGCTGGATGCACAGGAGGCAGAGGACCTGGCCAAGGAAGGTGTCGCAACAAAGGAAGATTTGCAGGCAAGTGCTTATGTGCCACATGGACGAGCGCTGTTGGCTCTTGCTGGGACACCAACGGACGGCTCTGTTTTGGGCGATCAATTTGTATTTGGAGCCTTCCTTGTTTACTTTGCAGTGCTCAACAACAAGTCAACAAGCTGAACATGTGTATCAATTCATCCTGTCAGACCAATCTCTTGGTGCTGCTATTGCTGTTGTTGTTGCTGTTGTTGTATCAGGAGTTGTCTCGTCTGATGTTGTCCAAGGCCAGCAAAGATGACATGAGGGCAGTGCTGGGCAGAGCAGTCGATCTGGCGCTGCAGGCCTACAGGTCATCCGTGGGAGAAGCAGACAATAGCGGAGCTAGCAGAACACGGTGAGGCGCCCTCAGGGCTTGTCTTTAGACTGCTATTATCTGTTGGGGTCGAGCCGTGTACGTTGGCTGTGTCGTGCAGTGTGTCCTGCACAGTGTGGCGTGTCCTACACGTACCCTTGTACCTCCTTGATCAGTAATGCTGACTCAGGCGGCAGTGGTGACTGCCTGGCAGCTGTGAGAGTCCACATGAGGGTGCATCGTGCAGGGCTAGCAGAGCTTGTTGCTGATGGTTGAGCCGGTATACGGGGTCAAGGCCTTCCTGTAGTCATCACTTTCTGCCGCTGCCGCTGCGTATCCTGCAGGTGCTTAGTCTGTGAGCGCACACTAGTTGGCAGCCGCAGCGGCAGCCCCTTACGTGACAGCGTACCTGGTAGCAGTACCACAGGCAGGGGACTCCCTCAGTTCGATGCATTCAGACCTAGCACAGCAGCAGCGGCATACACAGGCCCAGCCTCAGCAGGTGAAACATTGGGCTTTGGGCCGCTGGGTCCTGGTTTGAATGCAGCTCAACTCAGACGCATGGCAGAGCAGAAGGCACATGGTACTGCTGGTGCCGGCAGCGACCAGCAGCAAGAGGAAGGCGGAGGCGAGCAGTCAATAGTTGGTGCCTTGCTTAGTGGGAGTTTAGTGGTCAGAGCAACCAGTCCAGCACTAGGCAACAGTGTGAAGTACAGTAGTCCAGGGGCTTATAATTCAAAGCAGCAGGGTGGTGGTTTAGCTGGCAGTATAAGTGGCAAAGGCCGGCCGCATACTGTGCCTGTGACTGGACCAGGTGGCGGAGGACAGCAGATA
>NSMO01003563.1:0-10344 GCA_002588565.1 Coelastrella sp. UTEX B 3026 | reverse complement strand
GAGGGCCTCCCGGAAGTTGGCGGGGTCCATCTGGGTCAAACCACAACAGCCACAGAATGAGAGAGGTGTAACTAGGGTTTTATGCACCTGGTTTGATATAGCTCTATGCATAAGGAAAATGAAAATGATTAGGTTATGAGTTTCAGCCTGGTAGGGTCCGTGTAACACCGTGTAACACAGTGCAGTGTTGGGGAGTGCTTGTAATGGCGGTGCAAAGTGCAGCTGAAACATGGAATCACTTACAAAGACCAAACAACTGACCACCACCACCTAACCTGGCACAGGTTCAGACACAGGGGGATAAGGCAGGATTGTTTGTGCACTCAGCAGCAACAGCCACTGCAGCAGCTGCTCGATCAGCTGACATCCATAGGCACACTGTGGGCTGCTATCTCATCTCACACCAAAGACAAAGGCAAACACACCACCAGTAAAGCGTCAAACCACCAAATTTTGGAGCAAACCCCAACCATCTTCAGTCAATCCCCACCTGATACTCTTTCTTGTTAGGTGGGATGCGCCTGTGTTCCTGGCCGGGCCTCGGAGCTGAGGCAAGAGCATCTCTGAATGGACCGTAGAATGCGCTGGCGTACTTGGCCGTGTAGCTCATGATGGACACATGGGTGTGGCCTTCACGGTCCAGCGCACGGCGGATTGCTGAGACACGGCCATCCATCATGTCTGTATGCAGCAGGTGCATGCAGCGGGGCGGGTAAAAATGACACCTTGTGGTTGGCCCAACAACTACAACATGTAACAGTGGCGGCTGTCTACTGATTGAACTCAGGGATGTAGGGCATAGGGCTCAGCAATGCACCCTCAACATACACAATAGCAGCATCATGCTTTGTGTCTGAAATCCGACAGCAGACCCACCTGATGGTGACACACAGTCTGCTCCTGCCTCTGCCTGTGACACTGCCTGCCTGGCTAGTGACACACACGCCAAACATTAACATGCAATTCTTGAAGCCCGACCACCAATCAATCCTGAACATCAGTGCCAGCAATGACCATCTTGATGGTGACACACAGCTCCTATCTTTGCCTGTGGGCTCCTGCTGGACTGCCTGCCTGAATCCTTACATAGCCAAATAGGCAAGAAAAATAAGATCCTGAACTGCAAAAACCCAAAGCTGCGCAGTACCCACCTGATGGTGACACACAGTCTGCTCCTGCCTCTGCCTGTGACACTGCCTGCCTGCAAAGGTACTCCACAGTCTCGTCATTCATGATCACACCATCATCACGGACGATGCCATCGTGGCCATCACAGTTGTAGGGGTCAAGGGCGACGTCTGTGTAAACCTGCAGCCACAGCATGACAGCATCATGAGCACACATCCACACAACTCTTTTCAGAAAGGACCAAGTGAAAACATCTGTGATCTGCATGGCCAGGATCAGACAACATCACAGCATGCTGTGTGTCAGGTGCAACATGTGTTTCCAACTGCAACCTTTTGTCGCTTTACATGGTGTGACTTGCCACAACCTACGTTGACGTGGTGCTTGACCAGCTATCAAAATTATAATATGCCAGCAGCTTGTAGTCTGTGCTAATGCTGTGCGATTTGGTTTGCTGCATGGCTGTAAAGACAGCCAATCAGCTGACCCCTCAGCTGAGCTCCCTGGCATTACAAAAGTAACGTTTGAACCATACATATGAACAATACATTGCCAGGCAAGTGTTTGCGCATGCTGCTGCTGTGAATGCATTAACCCCGCCAGCAATATCCCTCTGCTAGCCTGAATTTCAGTGGTGCTCACTGCTGACTGCTGTGGCTTGCCAGCGGGGTGCAATGATGTCATACCTCCAAATCTGGGTAAGCGTCCTTGAGCAACCTGATTGTGCGCTGTGAGAGACCGTTGGGGTTGAATGCTTCCTCAGCAGTAGAGGTCTTAAGGTGCTCGGGGGTCTGCAGGGTTTGAGCAATGCAGCATGAGTCTGGGTTCATATCAGGCTAGTGTTTACCATCAGACTGGTTGCTGCTGCTGCTACTGGAGCTTGCCGGGTGCAAGCACTATGGTGACTTTGTGCTTGCAAGTGCAACAGGAAACTAGAGATGTCGGGCTGGCAAGAAGACTTTGCAGATGGTTACTGCAAGTGCCATATGCTGGGCTTCTGCAGTTGCTCGGGGTGTATCAACTTATGTGAGAAGGTCAACTTGCCCAGGACTGCTGCTGGTGAGTTGTTTGCACCCAAAGCCTGACTTCTCAACACGGTTATACAGAGCAAGATGTGAATGACAGCAAGCAAGCAGCTGAGCTGCTACAAATGGTGCCAGTCACTGCAGCAGCAGCAGCAGTACTCCACTGACCTTGGGGAAGATGACAACCTGGTTGACACCAAGGGACCTGGCCTCTGCTACGTGATCGAGCACATTCTTGCCATATGCCAAGCGGTTGATGCCTGGCATCGACTGGATGGGCTCGTTCTTGTCTGACTCGTGCACGAAGATTGGCAGAATGAAGTGTGAGGGAGACAGCCAGTTCTCCCTGATGCCTGACCTAAATGTCTCGCTGCGACGGTTGCGGCGAGGCCTGGATGGCAGGTCCTGCAATTGAAATCCCCACGATTATGAGTGCGCATATATGGCTGCTATTGAGAACGGGAGAATTTTGGGATCCCTCACCTGTGGTGTAACGATGGGAGTGCCCTCCGGAACACCAGGCTGCGGTAGGCAGATAGCACTTGATGTCAGTGCTCAACTGACGTAAACTAAAGCGTCTTAAGCGTGCTAACGCAGAGAATGAGGCATACCCTGGCCCTGGTTGCACTGCCATTTGCGGTGACTTTCTCTGGAGCTGCGACTGAGCGAACAACAAGCGCCTTACGGCTGGTTCCTGCTGCTACATGTGCGCTAAGCACAGCGGTGCGGTTGTTCAGCAGTGTCTGCATGTCGTCTCGTCAAGATAGCTGGTAATGTGAAGATTGAGTGTTGCAGCCCTTCAAGCACCAGCAAACTACGCTTAAGCGGCCAGACCTTGTGACACAATGCCTTCCTGCAGGGCTTGCTTAGCCTACTGCGCACACGGGCCCTCGATCTGCATGTGTTATTTGACATAACACGCCAGCTGAACTGACCACGCTGCTGCTTTATCACCGCCAGCAGCAGTATGAGCCTCTAGCATGCGTGGATCGCTTGAACCCCGTAGCTGTAAGGTTGGGCGCCAGCGTGGCGCCGCTGCAAGCTTCAGACCCGCCATGCTGCCCACGGACCGAAACATAACCAGCATTACAGGCGTCAGCCCGTTACACTGCTCCTGGTACTCATTTATGGGTTCGTGTTGATACTTTTGGCTTGGCAGGGTTCCTATCAGACAGGAAGATGGCACTGTCGAGCTGCATTAGTTAGAGAGGCTTGCGATAGTGTCCCCGGCAGCTTGTACAGCTGCAAAGATGGCAATGCATAATGAGCCAGGGGCATCTGTAGGCAACCTGCGGGCGATGCGTATCAGGAGACTGGCTTGAGGTCGCGAGCAGCACATGCTGGTGTTGCTGTCCACTAGCGCATGGCACGCTGCCCAACTGCAGCTCAGAGCTACAATCACCTCAGCGTATATCTGCCTACATGAATGCACATATACCATACAACGCCAGCCGTCATGGTGCAACTAGCTTCATGATACAACGCACCCCGCAGCAGATATGCAAGCAGAAGCTTCAGTCAATGTTCTGGAAAGTTGTTGGTTAGCAAGCCAGAGTGAATGCTCCAATAGCACATCTGCTCGCAGCAAAGGGCGGTGTTCTGTAGCACGGCTGGTGTTTGCCCGCCGGTCAATACAATGCCTTGCGTACAGCTGGCGCCGCAATGGACAGGAGCAGTGTCAGCAGCATGTCCTCCGTCACAAGCAGAAACACATTCATGTGGCGACCCCTAGTATAGGATGCCGGCTCTACCAGCGCGCCTTTACCTTATTGCATTGCTTAGTGATCTCTACAAAGGCTGGTGCTAGCCCAGCTGGCACTAGGATGGCCCCAGCTGCAGACCAGCCCGCCTTCTGTGGCCACTGCTGCAGTTGAGCACATCGTGCTGTGTGTCCTTACTTGAGGCTGCTCTTGTTGATCGGGTCTTCTAAGACCTGGATTTCCAAATGCTGCCACTTGATGCTGTCACAGCCTGAGGCTCTGGTCCAGAGCTCAGCATCAGATGCCCTGTAAGCTGTGCCACTAGTGCAGGACAGGTAGGCTACCCATATCCAGCCTGGTTTGGCTATCATGAAGTGTTCACCTGGTGAAGCAAATAGCAATTGCAACAGAAGTCTGCCTCAGTAGGGACTCCACTTGGGTTACCAGCCCCCTATGCTGCATGCTGTCGGGTGGCCCCAGCTGCAGTGTCTTCACAGCTTTGCTATCGTGGGGCTGCTATTGCATCAGTACGGAGCTGGTCTGCGACACCAGGTGCCTGTCCGCTTGCCATGGATGGGATTCGCATGGCACTGAAGTGATTCATAGCCATCAGCTTGTCTAGAAGGAACACTGCAAAAGCTAGGTAAAAGCTAGGTCACCGCTAGGCAAAAGCTAGGTCACCGCCAGCTTGCCAGGCCTGATACCCTGCTACATAAGAATACACTTTGTAGCTCGAACACCTTGCTGCAAGGTGGTTTGACATACCAGTTGACGAAGCAAACACGCCTGTACTAGCTGGTAAGCAGCAGCAGCTCGCCAGCAGCAGGCTAGGGTTCTTTGCTGGTGCGACACACACGTGCAGCATCAAAACTAAGCTTTCAACATCCCGGCGATGCTCGTCCACTTGTCCAGCCTGCGCTCCGCTGACAGCGGCCCAAAGAAGCTCACGGCAATACTGTCAAGGGTTTTGACACCGACGCGTGACAGCCCTAGACAGCTCAAGCATGGCGCTGTAGCCCTTTGGATCTCCGCATTCCTTGCACTTAATCCTTCTGAACACGTCGGGGCTGTCCTGCAGGGAGCAGCCAGGTTGTCGTTACGATGTGTGGCATTCTAGCATGTCTGATGTCTACGGACGATGGGCCTCAGCACAGAGCCCGCGTCCTTGCTTTGAGCAGGCGTCAGAGGCACAGGGGTCCCGACTGGTGCGTGTCGATGGCTGCTCGGTTGAGTCTCGCAGAGCACAAAGTAGCGTAGTTTTGCAGCCACATTAGCATAATACGACATCTGGAGAATGCTGAAAGCTATAAAGGGGCCAGGGGCAGCGATCTCTTTTGGGCTAACCGCCAGGACGGGCAATTGCTTCAGCAGCAACTGCAAATTATTAGCTGAGTACGGTTCACACCCAGCACCCAGCTCTCAACAGCGCAGTGTAAATTCATACTTTGGTTCAGCAGCAGCGACTTAGGCCTAAGTGCAGCATCTCAGCAGGTTACCAGCACTGTTCGTGTTTGCTTGCTCATAGCAGCACACCAGCACCTCCTGCAGTGTGTGACCTGTTGATGCGTACTTACTGCTCCGTTCACCCAGCAACAGTAGTAAGCGGTGTGTGTGCGCTTTGGCAGCTGCATCCCACACCCACATGCCAGTCAGCTCAGTCGCTCTTGCTGCGCCCGATTAAACCAGACAAGGGGCACTATTATCCACACACAGTATCAAGCATTGCAGCCTAGTGCTTCAATTGGCTGAGCCTATAAGTTTGATGAGCAGCCCCTAGTAAACAGACAGCTGAAGTAGGTCCTTACGTTCAGGTTTGCAGGCATGAATAGCACTGCAGGTATCTTGACACAAGTTCTCAGCATGATGCAGCGATCTTATGTACCATAGAACCAAGCAGCCAGCAGCATCAACGGCACGAGCTGACTGTAGCATCGGTTTTCCGGCTCACAGCTGTCGTCATCTCCCAGCAAGGCAGCTCGCAAGCGTGACTGTCAGATAGCAGCAGGCTGTAGCAGCTGCAGGACACCAATACTCCAGCTTTGCCCTCATCAGTACCACAGCACTAGCAACACTACAGAAGCTGCCTGGCCCTCATCTTAGGTGTACCTCAGCGTTGCCAACATGCACCTGGGGCGCAGCTCCTGTCTCTCAGCCCAGGGTTGCTGATTGCCAGTTGATCTCTACTGCTCACACGCAGCAGGACATGTGACAGCACACAACAGCATCAATACATCCCACAAGCAGCTGGCCAGCAGTAGACTACATCCATAGGCATTACCTGCTTAGTCCAGGCTATGTAGTCATAACATGCCATGCTCATGGTGTCTGATCTTGTCTTGCAGGTCTGGCATGTTCCAGTGGAAGAACAGTTTCCTTGCACATGAGCGTCTGGCCATCATTGACCCCGCATCAGGTGAGCAGTAGTTCCCCAACCAGCTGGGCCTGACCAACCTTGTTTCAGCAGCATATCAGTGGAGCAAGTATGCATAAGTGTAGGCCGTTGTCTACAGGGACTTGTGGTGCACGCATGGCAGCTGCAGGACAGCGGGCAGCTGTCAATGATCTTGAGCGTGCATATCTGCAGCCTTGCCACCATTGGCCCTGCCGTAGTTGAGCAGTTCTTCTTTTAGGGCTAAGCTAGGCACCTGCATAGCACTGAAGTTGGTATCTATAAGCGTAGCACTGTGGTTTGCACCCGCTGGCGCTGCATCCTTGAAAGCTGTACAAAGCTCGCAGCTTGCAGTGGTGCTTTGCTCTCGCAGCTGATCTTGAGGCCGCAGTTGAGCAGCTGCACAGGATAAAGTACAGCAGGATTAGGCGTAGCTAGCTTACACGGCAACCTGCCCGCAACGGCCATTTTAGTCAAGAGCTCGGGCTTCAAAGGAACAGCAACAGGGGTTTGGTTGGCAGCTTGTAGGCAGTGTAGGAGTAGTAGGGGCCGTTCAACACTCACTGCTCAGCAAAGAGTCAAGCACCACTCGCTTTTGTTAGGCAACTCCAGCTTGGCGGACCATAAGAACATTAGCAGCGGCCAGGACAGCAACGAACAACAGCGGGTGGCCTGCCTTCCGCATCGTCTGCTTGCCACCGAACAAGCCAACAAGCCAACTTCTACAGCCGGCGTAGTAACACGCAGACCTCACGGCGGACTAGGATTTGGCACAGCAAAGCAGCCGTCTAGCACAGAAACACCCATGAACAAGCTGCTAGCTCGGGCTGCATTGAGAGAGACATACAGACTGCGCTCAGCACCTTATAACAGTACTGCACTTCAAGGGACGTGTTGTACGTAGGCGACATTGGCCAACTTTGTTTGTTGTATGAACGTCCGTAGGTGACCAGCCTCTGTTCAACGAGGACAAGTCTGTGAGTGTATGTGTCAACGGCGAGATCTACAACCACAAGGCACTCAAGGCACAGATTCTTGAGAAGCACCCACACAAGAAGTTTGCAACAGAGAGTGACTGCGAGGTAATACAGCAAGCGGCAGCTGTCAGGCATAGCGCCAGTGACGGTTTAGCCGCCTTTCAGCTGATGCCTTGCATGGTGTGGTGGTTTGTGAACGCAGCTTGGACATGCTGGTAGCCAGGCCTTGGCAGTTGCAGTACTTGACAATATGTACAGCCACAGAGCTGCTGCGTGTGGTCAGCTGGAGCCGTAGTAGTTAGCAGAGCAGTGATTGGCGCAAAGGCACATATGTACAGAGTATGACGTGATTGGTCCTGCAATGCCCATACTGGTTGTGCTGTTGTTGCTCAATCCCACGCACAGGGTTGATGTTTGATCTGCTGTAACAGTTTCATAAATACGTGTCACATGCTATAACATGGATTGTTTCATCTCCGTGTTTACAGGTCATCAGCCACTTGTGGGAGGACTATGGCGAGAAGGTTGCCGGCATGCTTGACGGCATGTTCAGCTTCGTCATCCTGGACACCCGTGACGGCAGCTTCTATGCAGCTCGTGACCCCATTGGTATCACAAGCTTGTACATCGGCTGGGGCAAGGATGGCAGCGTCTGGGTGGCCAGTGAGATGAAGTGCCTCAAGGATGAGTGCCTCAAGTAAGTATGTTGTTGGTTGCAGTGCAGTTATCCAAGTCTCTCTGCATGTCTGCATGCCTTGGAGCGTGGGATGGCATGTATGTGGGTCTGGACTGGGAATGCCGGTAGCAGCCACTGCGGCGTAACTTGGGATGGCTGTTGATTGGGGTAGCAGATGTTGCCGACAGCATCAGCAGACTGTTCACCAGGAAGGGGGATAAAACCGTTGCAGCTTCCAGCGATATGTCACATGCCTGGTCGCTGCCGACAGCAGTCAGCATTGCAAGGGGCCCCACACGTAGCCGAGGCAGCTTGTCTGCGTGCATGTCAATGTCGCCATCAAGCTCGGCACCCGCAGCTCAACCAGAACCACAGCTATACTAAACCAAAACATATGCTCTCGCACCACCACCTGTTACGCAGATTCCAGCAGTTCCCGCCAGGTCACTACTACAGCAGCAAGACCATGAGCTTCACGCGCTATTTCAACCCTCAGTACTATCTGGACTTCGAAGCCAGCCCGCCACGCTGCCCAAGCACACCGTATGATGCTAAGGTGTTGAGGGAGGCCTTTGAAGCAGCTGTGGTGAAGCGTATGATGTCAGATGTACCATTCGGTGAGCAGTACAGCTTAGGTTTGGCCGGGTTGGAGCCTTGAGGCAGCATTGCGACTTGTGCTGGCTTCAGTGTTTGTATGTATCCTGGGTTGCCTGCTGCCTGTGGCCACTTCTTGCCTGCATCCATGCGACTCCTGGGGTGGCGTCAGTAAACCACGCTTCCGTTGGCATCTACCATTGCCTCACCTGCAATCGCAAGCATATGCCGATGATGTGTGTGCTTTGATGCTGTTCTGCTGTCCCCTGTGACAGGTGTCCTGCTGTCCGGAGGTCTGGACTCCTCTCTAGTTGCAGCTATTGCGTCTCGGGCCATCAAGAGTCAAGACAGCGTGTGGGGCAACAGGTTACACAGCTTCTGCATTGGACTGCCGGGCAGCCCTGACTTGAAGGCAGCTAGGGAGGTGGCTGACTTCCTGGGAACAGACCACCATGAATTCACGTTCACAGTACAGGTCAGTGGAGTGGAAATGAAGCTAGTCCGGTTTAATGTATACGGTGGGAACAAGGGCATGGCATACCTAAACTCTATCAGCCAGCAGCATTGTCACAACAGCTACTAGAACTGCATGCAGTGGGCAATGATGGTCATTCAGCCCTACTTCTCTTATATTGTTGCGGCGTGGCTCTCAGTAGGTGCCATACCGCTGTTTACAGCAACCATGGTGTACTGCAGATCTCATCCAGCACCTTGAGTGTGGCCGTGGGCATGCCTGCGGCGACAATACAAGCCAATGGCATGGATGGACATGCTGTACCAGTTGGTTGAGGGATTAGCTGCGATGCAGCACAGTAATGCCATCACACGACCATGCACGTCTCTGGGGAGCCCCAGCTTACAAGCACCAAAGTATATATTGTTCATTGGGTCGCTGCGCAGCTTGCCTGTGTCTTGCTTCGGCAGGGACCATGCAGTGCGTTTAAGCTGATTGGCTGTTGTATATCCTGCACATAGCCGGTATACTCATCCAAGGTGTACATTTTGCAGGAGGGCATTGATGCCATCAGCGACGTCATTCAACACATTGAGACATACGATGTGACCACCATTCGCGCTTCCACCCCCATGTTCCTTATGAGCAGAAAGATCAAGGCTCTGGGAGTGAAGATGGTGCTCAGCGGGGAGGGTAGCGACGAAGTGTTTGGCGGTTACTTGTATTTCCACAAAGCACCTAACCGGGTGAGTCTGCTTGGCTGTGCTGGGTGGGCTGCGGTGGTGTATATGGGCTGTGTGGCTTGCCTGCCGGGCTTTCTTGTGAAATACATTGTAGTGTGTTGCTTTTTGTAAGGTGGAAATGGAGTTGGACAGTTCTGCAATTTCATGTACTTCATGAACTGCCAAAGACAGCAAAGATGCTGTCTTGTCGTGCTGTGCGTCTGAGACTGCCATATCATATGCTTACTCCATCATAATTTGTCCTGTCCGACCTGTATGTGGCGGCTGCATGCTCTCATGCCCTCAGATGGGAGCACAGTTCTAGCGTTTGGGCGGTTTCAAGATGTGTGGTGGCTAGTTCAACACCCCAGCTAGACTTGCACAAAGCATTTCCTGCTCTTAGACCAAGCAAACAACCCCTGCTGTGGCTGCAGGAGGAGTTCTTCCAAGAAACAGTGCGCAAGGTCCAGGCCCTATACCAGTTTGACTGCCTTCGTGCCAACAAGTCAACCATGGCCTGGGGTGTTGAGGCCCGTGTGCCATTCCTTGACAGGCACTTCTTGGATGTGGCCATGGCTATCGACCCATCAGAAAAGATGATTGACAAGTCAAAGGGTGAGCTGCGGGTTTGTTTGGTTCTGATATGTTTGTTGCCTGCTTGCATGCAAGCAATGTGTCA
>NSMO01003551.1:1091-15679 GCA_002588565.1 Coelastrella sp. UTEX B 3026 | reverse complement strand
ATAGCAGGGTTTATTGGGTTGCCCACATCCATCACCACGTCTGACCTCAACAGTTGCCAGTCACCGGTGAGCGTGTCCAGCTCTACTTCACTGATTGCAGCTCCAAACACAAAGTAGTTGAACGGCCGAGGACCTCCAAACCCTGTATGAAGTACATTACAAGTAAATCCTATCACACTGGTGATGCAAAAAACAGTGTTGGTTGCCATAAGAGCTGCATGTCAGCGCTGACTGCTGGCAGTGAGCGTGTCTAGCTCTACTTTGTTGATTGCCGCCCCAAACACAAAGCAGTATGGCCGATGACCCCCAAATCCTGCATGCAGTACAGCGAGAAGTCGTTGTAACAAAAAGGATGCTTAATTGCTTAAATGACCATAGCCATCTGGGCCCTGAGCCCTGCACCCCATGTTTCACAGGCGGACAGTCAGAATTTGATCAGCAAAAAGAAATGTTAGTACACTGCTAACGGGCTGGTGCACAAAGCAGTGTCAGTTGCCTTAAACAGCTGCCTGTCAGCAGTAGGCATTCAAGCTAGATTCACTGATTGCTGGTCAACAACAGAAAAGTCCAAACGATCAGGGGCATCCACACCGTGCATGCAGGACATTGGAAAATAACCTTAGTACACTGCTGTTGGGCTGGTGCATTGATAGTGTCAGCTGCCTTCAACAGCTGCCTGTCAGCAGTAGGCATATCAAGCTCTGCTTTACTGATAAAACGTCAGATACAGTAGTTGACGACCAGTGGCACACCCTGCACGCAACAGCGAGACACAAAACACAAGATTTGGCTTATTGGCAAAGGAAGAGAAGATGGGCCCCCACGGTAGCTGTGCCGGATACGCGGTGCAGATTGTAGGTTTGTATTTGGCTTGAGCCAACTGCCGAATTCAGCAGTTGCTGTTTTCTGTGGCCAGTGAGCGAGTCCAACTCAACATTGCTGATAGCAGCCCCGAACACACATGACTTGAACGGTCACAGCCCAAAACAAACGCTGTATGCACGAAGGCAGACTTGCCATTGCATCAATTGATCAACGGATCATACTGAATCAGCGTGAGTTCCCTCCATAAGCAATGCTTATGATGGCTAAAATCGATTCTGGCCAATTTGAGCCATCACAACTCTGCAACACAGGCTGCGTTGATCACTTCACCACTGCGGTAAGAGAGTATCCCATCACACAGACCAAAGCTGTAATGACCATCCGTTTGAAACAGCTAGCATCAGTGCAGGAAGAGACTTTGTGCTGAGTGTTTCACTAGCTTCATACCAAACATTCTATACATGAGCTACCCACCAGCCATAGCACTATGGCCATCGGCCCCGCGCCCCATTTCAGAGGCGGAAACAACAACACCCAAAGCTTCTATGCGAGTTTCATGATGTGTCACCTGTTACTTCTGGTGTTGCGTAGAAGCCGTGCGCACTGAGATCGATTCGGTCCATGTATGCTTGATTCGCCATTTGAGCAAATGTCCATCCCTTCTCCGCCGCTTGAGTCCTGTCAAAGCACACCACACAGCAGCAGAAGGTGTCATTCACAAATACATAAAGTACCCACCAGCCATAACTCTATGGCCATTGGCCTTGCGCCTTGGTTCAGAGGGCGAAAACAATGTGTCATTCAGGGAAGAGAAACCGGTCAGTCCAGGATGCAGTAGCTGACACTAAACACGCCCCCTTCCTGCAATATGCAGTGTTGGGGTCACTGCTTTGGGTGTTGTTTTTTCCGCCTCTGAAATAGAGCGTGGAGCCGATGGCCATAGAGCAATGGCTGGTGGGTAGCTTGATATCACTTCCTGCACGTGTTGAAGCCTTTCTTGTCGAGCCTTTCATAGACAGCAGACACCATACTGTGTTGAATAGCATCTGCATGTCCAAGGACTTGGAGCTGATCTTGCCTTGCAAGCCCAGCTTATGACAATGCTATGTTGCTTTCTGTTGTATGGTTGCTTGCCACCCGGGCACAGCTGCTGCAGCAGCGCCGAACCCCACCAGTCGCCACGCAAAACTACGGTTCAGCATATGACAGCATGCAGAATTGCATCTAGCTCCAGCCTGGGCTGCACACTGTCGAGAACATTGTATACATGGCAAGAAGCGCAGTTCAATCTCCTCAGATTGCAACAGGTTCAAGCAAATTCCCAGATTCACAAAGCATGCGAATCCCGTTTGCCGCCAACTGCAGTTCAGGAGATGGCGCGATTGGCTACGCACCTATAGGGTTCTAGCCGCTTGTTTAGTTGCTGGCAAGCATCCAACACCGCCATGCCGTACAGATCCGTGCTCGCACTCCCAGCTGTGGGTGAAGCATTCGGGACTTTGTCGGTTGATGTCTCTGCGATGAACACGCTGCTGACAGGGATGCCCAGCTCATGCACGGCTACTTGAGCCATCTTGGTGTGTAAGCCCTGACCCATCTCGACACCACCGTGTGTTACTAACACCTGAAATAACACCATAAGAAATAACATAAAAAGTCTTAGGTTTGTTTGTGTGTTACCTAGGCTGTGCCAGAAGATGACAGCTGTAGTGTATCAATACTGCGTGAACATCGACTAACATCACGTTGCTCAGCGTACCGACTGTCGTAACATGCCATGACCTTCAACTTGTGGCGCCATTATAACGGCTATATATGAATGTTCAGTATCATCCAGATGCTGGTGTATCATGGGCTGCTGCAAAGACTGAATAGTGCTCACCGTTCCGTCTGTATAGATGTGCACGAGCGCCCCTCCCTGGTTGTACGTCAGCTTGGTGAAAGCGATACCAAACTTGGTGGGAGTTAGAGCAAGCCCACGCTTACGCCAGCGATTCTGCAGAAAGCATTGACAGCAGGGAACAGAGCGTAGCCAGTCTGGATGGATGGTTGAACGAACTCCGCATAGCGCTTTCGCTGGAGCGCTAACATAAATCGTAGGAGAGAAGTGTGTGTGTCAAGTTCACACATACGGCTCCACATTCCCTACCGTCCACTCCCCCGAAAGTGCGAGATGGTAACTCTGAAGACTAACAGCTGCAGTTCAGTCTATCATGAATTGGAGACGTGGTATGCCACAACCACCACAATGAAACACTGACAATACTAGACAAGCGCTGTCGGTAGCTTCTGTTGCAGATATAATGCTGCACATTGCCGAAAGACCTTGGTTTGCAAAAAGCGTCTGGAATTTCCGCTACCAGCGTGGCTAATAACACTAACACACAAAAGTGAAAACAAACAGCAGCCAATACCATTCAAATCAGAGGGCACCATTAGTGGCTTTTTCTTGCGTGGCACACATGAAGTTGCAGAATTGCTCAATTCCAAGGTACTTCTTGGTAAGATTCTTGCTAATAAAACAGCAGCCAGACATTGACGATGGCAAACAATGCATCGGCCATCGCTAGTAAATCAGTCATGTTGCCAAGCAAACACATGTGTAGCTCACACGAGTCGCAGGGATCGCCCCCAACCTCAAAGCCAACTCATCACCTTTTTGTTGAAGTCATCAACAGCAGCTCTTCGTGCCTCCCAACCGCCTGCTTGACGCTGCACTGCGTCCCAACACGCCACCACTTGACAGTTCTCCATCACCTGTTACATAACACAACACACAACACTGTAGTCAACTGGTCAACCCTAAACCCTAGTTCTAGATCATTGCGCCAGAGGATAGTCACCAGTCAACTGGTCAACCCTAAACTCTGAATCCAGAATCACTGTGCCAGAGAAGCCGAGAAGCTGCACACACACCTCGTCAATCGCGCTATGTTTGATTTGAAAACCAACTGCAAATGACATGGAAATCTTATATGTGAGAAAGCCACAATTTTGCCGTCGTACGATGCCTGACGAGCATGCCGACACGGTTGAGAACACCCCAGCATGCCTACTTGTATGGCACAGCGCACCCAGGGCTTCCAACCTATAAAACCGTTTCCTCAGTAAGTGCATTGTATGTTGACAGACCTGTGCTGCAGCTAGGAAATGTTTGTAACTACTTGCTGCATCTGTTACACGGTTTGCGCTATGCATCCGAATCATCCTATAATGAACACCAGTAAAGCGTTATCTGTTTGGTTGGTATCATACCAACCAAAGTTTGCAGCATACTCACCATCCCAAAGTGTGTGGTGTCTCCCTCTCTGTATAAGTGGGGCTGCCTCACTGTCAAGCTGCACATGCCGAGGTAGCGGGCTACACGTTCCATCACAACCTCAGCTGTCATCAAACCCTGCAGATTTGTGTTTGGAAATGACAGAAGTTACAGTGAATACCTCACCATCTAGAATGGTGC
The DNA here is from genome assembly GCA_002588565.1 of Coelastrella sp. UTEX B 3026. Taxonomy (NCBI): domain Eukaryota; kingdom Viridiplantae; phylum Chlorophyta; class Chlorophyceae; order Sphaeropleales; family Scenedesmaceae; genus Coelastrella; species Coelastrella sp. UTEX B 3026. The sequence goes on along the minus strand of NSMO01003551.1, from coordinate 11,394 downwards.
TCTCCACACCAAATACGAAACCAAGCGAAATATAGGTAAGTATAGGTGCCAGAACCGGTGCATAGCTTTGGTTTAGCAATGATAGATGGAAACAACTGCTGTGCAATGCAGCGCTGGATGCAGTGCGGCTGTGACCTTGGCATGTCAAATGGCGACCTGTTAGTAGAGTAGAGTAACGCAATCAACAGGAGCGTTGGTGCAGATGTATGTGCCATGTAGTGGGGCTGTAGGTGCCCAGGGGCACTTTTGCACCAACCTTGGCTATAACAAGATAGAGCAAACTGGCAGCTTCAAATAACATACTATGTCAAGTGCCAGAACCAGCAATGTGCTGGGATGGTGTTATCAAATATCACCGCGCCAGCATATTGCTGGCTTTAGCAATCAACATAGTTTCTCTGAAAGCAGTGTTGCTAGCGATGTTACAGTCTTGCTAAAGTGTGGCCTCGAACACGCTGTGCCGGAACTTGCACACATGGCTGACACAACTCACAACCTCTTACAACAAATATGTTCCAAAACTTGACTTGCTAAACCAAGCGGCTTAGTTTGCAAGTCACTAATCTCAAACTCCAGAACTCAACAATCCAACAGAAGCCCAATCAAGCAAGCCCACCTGAGGTCCGCCAAACCCTCTGAATGCAGTGTTGCTAGCAATGTTGGTCTTGCACATGTGGCCTCGGACACGCTGTGCAGGGAACTTGTAGACACAGTCAGCATGCATCAAAGCGCGGTCCATGACGGCACTGCTGAGGTCCCAACTGTTACCTACAGTTCAAGCAAGAGTGATTTTAATGAGTTATATCTGAGCGAAGCACGGCACAAATGACGCTTGATACACAAGACAGAAGCAGCAATCAGCCTGTCACGGGTCTGCTGAGATCCCAACTATTGCCGACAGCGCATAACAGAAGCACACAAGTTGTTGTACAAATGATAATGATGATAATGAAGTATGAAAAGCTGTCTGAATAGTCTGAGAAGGTCAACTTAGCTGCGCTGACACAAAGGGGTTGACTAAAGTTTACCTGCATTGTTGTATAGGTCGATGTCCAGAGCTGTCACTTTGCTATCATTGTTAAAGCCGACCTTGTACTTTGCCATAAAGGGGTGGCGGGTACCTGCAAGCACATAGCAACAATAAAAACGATAAACATATGTTCTGCATGTGTTACTTATCTATACTATATCACAGCATTTATAGCCAATGCCGCTGGTTATGAGCTTAATTCTAAAGCCCTTTCTGACAGGCTTCCTGGTAACACCAGAGACGGTCAGAATATTTGCCTGTTATTCTTAACCCTAACAAAAATGGTTGCATTGAATTGGCCAACAGTGAGTGACTTCACCAACACCCGCATGCAACAACCAGTCAACAGGCATTCTCTCATCATTCTGGAAGGCCTGATCAGAGCTTAATTCTTGGCCCTGGAAATGCAGAATCACAAAGAACCACAACCCTAGACCCTCCACATCACATCACTGCAGAACCCACACAATGGACCCAAGGCCCGGGGTGGGCAGCAACAATCAAGCTATCAAATATCAATGCACAACCGGCAACAATCAGGGTATTATAGAATCGATGCACGCCGGCAACAATCAAGGTAGTATGAAACCAATGCACGGGCAGCAACAATCCAGCCACCAGACAACAATGCACCACCGGCAAGGACCAGTTTAACATCGCATCGATGCACGACCGGCAACAGTATGAGCTATCAAACATCGATGCACGCCTCACCTGTCATCTGCATGTCTTCATCACGGTCTAACACAGCTTTGACCGGTCGCTTCAGATGGTACGCTGGCACGGCAATAGCGCAGTGTATGAATATACTGCGGGTCTCTTTGCCGCCGAAGCCGCCACCGATACGCTTGGTTTTACACACCAGCTTGTGCATCGGGAGGCCGAGTGTACTGGCCACATAAACCTGGAGGTTGACAGGCACACAACTTCTGACATGAGTGCGGATCATGCTGCAGGTATTTATCTTTCAGTGTGCTGCAACATATCCCCAAGCAATTCGACCACCAAATGCGCAGAGTTATGTGTGTGCCTATGAGCCAGGCCTGAATCTCCACTCCAAACATGGCTTCACCTGGTGTTTGTTACATGCCTGTGTGCTGGTTACCAATGTGCGTGTGTTCATGTAATCCTCATGAGGGATACCCACAGAAGCGAGCGTGTCTGAGAGCAAACTGGGTCCTTAGATCCCAATATGGCATGCACAGCACAATATCTGGTGTTTGTTTAGGTGCTTGTGTGCTGGCGATCAAAGTGCATGCGTCATCCTCACAAGCAATGAACACAGCCGCATTCCAGCATTGATCAAGTCAGCTAGCCGACTCTTTAAGCCGGAAACAGCAATTGCAGTGGTATCAGCATCAGTAACGTTATACTGCTAAAGCTGGGTTTACCTGGTGTTTGTTAGGTGCCTGTGTGCTGGCAATCAACGTGTATTCATCATTTTCACAAGGAATCACCACAGCTGCATTAGGTTCCAGGTAGAAGTGCTCCTGACCGCCGAGCTTCAGCGTGCCTTCCAACACATGATCAGCAGCTGCAACAACAGACGGCAGCAGCAACAGCAGCAGCAGGAGCAGCAGCAGGAGCAGCAGCAGGAGCAGCAGCAGGAGCAGGAACACAACATAAGACTCTGGTGTGGATCCAGGTCTGAAATGATAGCTTCAACACAACAAAGCTAGTTACCCGATTGCAAACAAAGCGTGGTGTATGCAGGATGCAGTGTCACTCAGCAACAAGGGCTGTTGTAACAACTAAACCCCAAACCGGATGCTGGTATGGGGCCCGTTAGGTCCTGTTACTTCCAACAGTTGTGCTGAGCAGAAGAGAAGTGCACTTACCAGCAAAGCCTGCTTCCAGATCGCCGGACTGCAGAGAATTCCCATACTGCTCGTAGAAGCTGTTTGTAGCAATAGCATCCTCAATGCTTATGGCAGCGGGGAGGTCCTCGTATTCTACTTTGACTGCCTTTGCGGCACGGCGGGCTAGGGGCTCTGTCTCAGCAACTAGTACTCCGATGACCTGCGACAGGAGCCAACTGGGACATTTGGTCGTCACACATTTCAGAGACAGCGAGCAAAGTTACATCTGTAATCCAGCTTATGTCACTAGTAACCAAGTAGAGGGAGTGCGGTCACGTCTTTAGTGCCCGGCGACACGCGAGACCATCAACGCGATGGCCGCAGGCTGGACTTGGGGCCCGCCGACTTAATTTCATATTTAGCAGTTACAAACACATGTAATCCAAGATATTGCTCACCTGTCCCACGCACGTAACCGTCTGTGTGGCGAATACCTCCTCATCGTGCATAATCGGCCCGATGTGATTGTCTCCCGGCACATCTGCTGCGCTGAAGTAGCACGCCACTCCCGGCATCGCCAGCGCTGCACTTGCATCCACGGACAGCAACTTTGCGTGGGGCCTCGAGCTTGTTACGAAAGCTGCGTGTAGCGCAGTGGGCGGCAGAGGGATGTCGTCCGTGTACTGCGCCTGGCCGGAAACCTGCAGAAAGGCGACCAGCGGATACGAAAACTCACATTGAAACGTGACACTCTCGCGTCATGCTGGGAATATGGCAGCTTGAAGGACGTAACAAACGAACACGCACCGCCGCTAGACGCAAACCATGTTGGTGACAAGCTCCGTCGGAAGATCAAACATCCGGCCGACGAAGTTAAACACGACGCGTCAACTCGTACTTGCCTGCAAGTCAGCGCTCATATGCCTGTAGTCCTTGCCGACCTCCGCAGAGCCATCCGTCGCTTCCGGGACCGGATGGTGGAATTGCACTCCGCGAACTGGAGGCCGCTGATATGGCGTGGCTGCCGATAGATAGTCAGCTGGCAGCTCTGGCTTGAACGTGTCGGGATGGGCGGCTTGCATCTCCAGAGACACCTGCAGCAGCGGGTTGTTTGTTGCTCTGTAAGGACCGTGCAGAAACACGATCAAGCACACGATTGTGTATCTGCTGAACAATAGACAGTATATCATAATTGGAAGGTTTTGGGGTGCAGTTTGAAGAGTATTTTGCTTCTGTAGGGATACCAATGGGTGATCACCAATAAGGATGTCGGCTGTGCTGGCAAAACAGCATACATACCTTGTCCAGAGCATGAATAGCACAGTAGCAAACAATACACGTTGCCCTACCTCCACAAGTGAACCTATCACATTGGGTACCCTTACTTGTGCAGGCTTCTGGCTTGTTTTGCCAGACACTGCAAACAATCACCTGAGTATCTATCTGTCTTTCATTTGGGCGCTGTACCATCACAGCAGCACAGAAGATGCCAAACCACCAAAATAAAAAAACTTAACACACGCACCATAAAGGGGCTATATGCATCATTCTTTGTTTGATTTTGTGGTGCTTGTCCTCTTGTACGAGGAAGAGCACCTAAAAAACCAACAAAGAATGATGCATGTACCCAGTTTGCGGTACATGCCATGACTGCTAGGAGCTGTACCAGTACCACTACGGTATGTGCAAGCTCTGTTGAGCGTGCAATGCCTTGAGATACAAGACACAGGCACGGCAGCAGCTAGCAACAGCTGACGACAACTGCTTTTGCTACTGCTGCATACAATACTTTGATAAGCAACACAGTTTAAGAATGCAGCAGCGATACACTTACATGTACAAAGAACTTGAACAGAAAGGAGGCTGAGAGGCTGTTCCTGTACTCCCCGCGACCACCAGGAGCTGTAGGTGCAACATTGACATCTTGCTTGAGGGCTGCTAGAGATCCCTGAAGTGTGGTGTAGTTCCAAGGCTTGCCAATCAAGGCTTCCATAGTCTGTGGCAGCAGCAGCCGACAAGGTTTACAATAATGGAGTATGATTCATATTTGTGTGAGGGCAGCTAGAGATTCCTTGTGTTGTGTAGTTTTAAGGCTTGCCAATTAACGCTTCCATAGTCTGTGACAGCAGCAGCAGCAGCAGATTATGTAAGTTAGGTGTTGTTAGAGTAGTATTAACACCTTGTTTGAGGACTGCTAGACCTCCCTGAAATGTGGTGTAGTTCCAGGGCTTGCCAATCAAGGCTTTCATAGTCTGTGGCAGCAGCAGCAGCAGCGGCGGCAGCAGCAGACATCTTGTTAGGTGCGGTTGGAGTGTCACTGACATCTAGTTTCAGAGCTGCAATAATCAAGGCTTCCATAGTCAGTGAATATGGTGGGTTAGGTGGTGTTTGAGTATCACTGATAGTCTTTTTGAGGGCTGCTAGAGATTCCTGGAGAGTTGTGTGATTCCAAGGCTTGCCAATCAAAGCTTCCATCGTCTGTGGCAGCAGCAGCAGCAGCAGGTATTGTGTGTTAGGTGTTGTTGAAATATCATTGATGTCTTGTTTCTATCTTGAGGATGCCAAGGATTCCTGGAGTGCCGTGTAGTTCCAAGGCTTGCCAATCAAGGCTTCCATAGTCTGTGGCAGCAGCAGCAGCAGCAACGTGTTGGTTGTGAGTATTACTGAGATCTTGTGAAAACAACAACAACAACAACAACAAACAAAACAACATTCTGCATTGAGATTTTGTGAAAACAACAAGAAACATAATAACATTTTGCATGACACCTTGGCTACGCCAACAAAACAAAGCGGCCAATACAGATTTACAATGTCAACACCATTCCACAAAACATACAAGAGTTCAGGTATGTGCGGTGAGACATCCAGCGTTCAGAGGGCTTAGAGCATTCTAGAAGCAGGAGTAGAAGCATGTGTCGGGTGGCGGCCCCTTGCATATAGCATACAGCATTCTGGCAATTTATGCCGCATGAGCTATGCTCACAAACAGCCAAGAACAGCTCACCTTTTCTGCCATGATACTCTTGGGTGCCACACCACCATATGCTATACCAGCCTCAGCAACAATCCACTCACTGCTGCTGCTGCTGTTTTCGCCATCTTCAGCCTCTGAGCCATTGCCTGCTGGTGATCCGTTAGCTGCAACACCATTTGCTGCTGCCTGTTGCTGCACCAAATGCACACGTATACCTGCATAACAGATGCCACTTGTTTCTGGGGAGTATGTACAAACATAGTGACACACAGGTGCACATGTTCTGTCTACAATTCAGCTTCATAAAGTGGTCAATTTGTGAAAGGGAGTACTTGTGTTGTTGGGCTGCTGACCAACACCACCCCTGTCGCCCCCCCCTCGGGTATCCCCCCCTTCCTCCCCCCGCCGCTGCTCCAAACGCACACATATACCTGCATAACAGATACCACTTGTTTATATAGTGACACACAGGTGCACATGTTCTGTCTACAATCCAGCTTCATTAAGTGGTCAATTTGTGAAAGGGAGTACTTGTGTTGTTGCGTGTGACAAACACCACCCCGCCCCGCCCCCCGGCTGCTGACCCCCCCCCCCACCCACCCACCCACATCATACACCCACCCAAGCACACTCACCCCCCACCCCCCTTCCAACAGCAGGCAGGTTCCAAACACATCAGTGCTTGCTGCATACCACTCGGCCAAACATATGTCCAGCACAGTCTGTCGCTACTAATCGCTACTAGCAATGCTAAGGCTAACAATGTATGCTGGAGTCAGAATATGTGGTGTTCAAGTTTACCTGCATTCACTATTGCGATGTCATCGTCTCTTCGTGGTGACTGTTTGTATTCCTTGGTGAACTCATTTTCACGAGTGTAGGGTATGTGAACAGACAGTAACACTTCGTGCGGGGCCATATCCACTTTCCTGCGGACAATAAGACAGCATCGGCAATGTTGACTTCTTTACTCCACCAAAAGCAGGAGAATAAAAGAAACAGCAGTGGAAGCAGTTGTATTTGGTAGCAAAATTCTGTTGGTGTTCCCGCTTCAGCTCTCTTTGCAATTTATGTGAACAGACAGCAACACTTCTTGAGGGGCCATGTCCACTTTCCTGCGGACAATAAGATAGCATCGGCAATGCTGTCGTTTTTGTTTCAGCACAAGCAGAATCAAACAAAACAGCATTAGCACCGGTTGCCTTGTGTAGCAGTCTTCGGTTGGTGCTCCTGCTTGACAGCCTGGCCAGCAGCCAGCCCAGGAACGAAGGACCTTCTGGCTGAAGCCAGAAGCTCCCTGACCACTATCCCCTGAACCCAGCACCGAACGCCATCCAGAGAAATTCTTGAAACAGTCAAAGTGCACAAAATAGACCAAAAGAGATGAGCAAAGTGCCTAGTGCATAACCTGCAAAAGACTAACCTGTATCCCAAGAAGAACTTAGAAGCCGGCACCTCCCGGCACCCTGTGCCCTGGCCCACCACAGTAAACACAGCACCAAACGCCATCCACAGCGGATTCAAATCCGATATTGGACTCGCCGTGGCGATATTTCCGCCCAGCGTTCCGACATTGCGGATCTGGCGACCGGCAAACCATCGTAGCTGTTCTACGGCGGCTGCAAAACCACGGGTTTTGTGTTTTGGTTGGGTTCTGACTTGGCTTTGAAGGACATCCATGAGCTTTGATAGAGTGATGCCGGCACCGACTTGTAGACCAGTGTCTGTTACTTTGACCTGTGCATTTGAAATATAACATGTGACAGTGTTAGAGCTGGTCTGTGTGGCATAAGGAGCAAGCAAGCAGGATTTGTCAAGATGCATTTTCACAACACTCTGCAGTTGTAGCAGCAGTCCTGCTTGCTTAACTTGCGTCCTTCATGAACTTTCAACGCCATTGCCCTTTGCAGAGCCAACGGTTCGCTTGCTTGCTGGAGGCAACTTTTGCTGCTGCTGCCGCGGCTGCTGCTGCTGCTGCCAGTGCTATGATAAGTGCTGTTCTTGAGTATCCGTCCAACCACACCACAATCAGTCCCGTTATCATTCGCAGACATACTCCCAGGCTTACCTCTGATAGCTCTGCTATATGTGTAACAGCCGCCAAGTGTTTGTATCCAGCATCCTTGAACTTCATCTCAATGCCAACCTACGGCAGGAAGGCACAGGGCAGCATAGCATGGAAGACATCGCTGTGAGCCCCAGTAAAACAGCAATGTCGCACCACAGGTGCATACAGTTACCCAGACCCGCCACAGCCAAAGCGGCCACAGCAAGACTTGCACTTCATCAAAACTCAGGACAATTGCAGTGCAGGTGATCAATGAATGTAAACCCAGACAGGCCACAACGAGACTTGAACTTCATCTCAATGCCAACCTAAAGGCAGGAAGGCACAAGGCAGCACAGCATTTTCTCAATTCCAAACTAGAGTGAACCATTGTTGTAGTTGGCAAACGCCGTGAACAGCCCCAGTGGAACAGCAATGCGCATTGCATGCAGGGCACAGATAAATGCCAGACAGGCCACAACGAGACTTGAGCCTCGTCTCAATGCCAACCTAAAGGCAGGAAGGCACAGGGCAGCACAGCATGCACCACACCTCAGCCCCAGTGAGACAGCATTGCACATTGCATGCAGGGCACATGTATGAGGCAACATGAAGCATAAGCAAGACTTACGATCACTGTGCAAACGCCTGCAAGCAGCTACTACTGTTAAGAGCAAACCTCGCTGGTCTCACTCTATCTGTTATTCCTCACCTCGCTGTTGCCTCCCACCAGCTTTAGCTCTGGGTGGTCTGCCTTCAGAGCCAGCAGCTGATCCAAGGTTGTGGGGCGGTACCAGGTGCACAGGGGGCCTGAAACGCAGCAGCAGCAGCAGCAGCAGCAGCAAGAGCCATCAGTATGTGGCAGCAGCAGCAGCAGCAGCAGCAGCAAGGGCCGTCAGTATGTAGCAGCAGCAGCAGCCAGAGCCATCAGTGTGTGGCAGCAGCAGCAGCACCATGGGGGGGGGGGGTGGTATCTGCAAGGCTTTGAAAATGGCGAGCACTGACAAACCACCCACTTGTTGCACCACTTGCACCCACAGCTGCCCAGACCTCTCTTGAAGCCAATGGACATGAGCACATGACAAGCATTTCTGAGCGAGCGGCAACCTCACATTTAGATACCAGGTCCCATGTAAAAAAATAATCTAGGTATGATCTACCTTCAATTTTGAGCGCAGCAGGCGTGCGCCCTTTCAACTCCCTTGGGAAGATCGGCTCAGTACTAGGCTTTACATCCACTACTGCTGCTGCTGCCGCTGCCGCTTGGCCATTGGACTTGCAGCACTGGGCACCACTGCTGCCACACTTGCTGCTGCTGCATTTGCCATCGCTGCTGCTGCAGCAGATGCCGTTGCTGCTGCTGCAGTCACCATTTTCACAGCACCCTGCTGGTGCTGCTGCTGCTGCTGATCCGCAATCACAGGGCAATCCACTGCTTGGGCACACCCTACCAACAAATCTGCCATTTGCTGCTGCTGTATGACCATTGCTGCTGCTGCTGCCGTTTTCTGCTGCTGTTGCTGCTGCCATGCCTTTGGCTGCTGCTACCGCTTCTGCGGTATATGCAGCTGACTCAGCTTTTGCAAACACTTTGAAAGCGTCTAGAATTGGCCTGTAACCTGTGCAGCGACTAAACAGACAGACAGCAGCAGCAGCAGCAGCAGACACACAAGTAGTAGGATGCCAGCCAACTCGGATCAGTATAGAGCTGCAGCTGCTGTAGCCACGGCAGACTGTTGATGATGAAGTGTTTACATGCAAGGGTAGGCTTTGAGGGCGCCTACGATCCCGGGCAATCTCCAGCTGAATGAGCAAGTAATCTAGCTCAGCAAAGAGAATTCACTCCCAGCACATAGTAATCATTCAACGATACTCCTGTTTCTGATACTATAGTTGGGCCAACTAAACATGCAGTTTGTGGCATGATCAGGGTGAAGTGTGACTATGAGGCACCACCAGGCTAGCAACCACCGAAACACGTATCTCACAAGTAATTCGGCATGGCTGTTTGCATATCGTGCTGCAATGTGTGTTATGTGTGGTCGTGCAACCGGATCAGTTTCACAGTCTGCTACTTGCATCCTTAGTCTTTAGAAGCCATTCAAAGTTGGTCTCAGAACAACTATACGTGGACTGTCAACGTGCTTTCCACAGGTTGCTGACCTGTTCTCGAAACGATGCAGATGGCTCCTGTTTCTCTGATACCAAATACAGATATGACGCCATTTGGGTGTTGTTGTTTCCGCCTCTGAAATGCGGTGCGGGGCCAATGGCCACATAGCTATGGCTGGTAAGCAGCTTGTATACATATGACACCAACCAAACACATCAATATCCTTACCACAGGTTGCCAGCTAAGCACTCCTCAATGTTGTGTTCTGTTGGCGCATCTTCCCCATCTGCTGCTGTCTGCCTGAGCAATGCATACATACTCATCACAAAGCCAGGGG
>NSMO01003544.1:0-16325 GCA_002588565.1 Coelastrella sp. UTEX B 3026 | reverse complement strand
CAGGGTGTGCTTTGAACATGCACACTGCACATGGTTGGCTTGATCCGGTCAATGTAGGCTACAGCATTCAATGAACTGCACATAGGTGTATACAGCAATGGTAGAGCTCCGGAAGTGACAGGGGCACCTGAAAACAAACTGCCAGCCTGCTGCTGCTGCTGCTGCTGGATCTGTTTCTGCAGGGTTACTTGGAGCTCAGCACATGACCCGGACAGCTGGTGAACCCTACTGCTCAAATGCATGCTGATGTCAACAATTGCGCCTGCAGTGATGCATTGTCAGTCTGCTGCTGCTGCTGCTGCTGCTGCTGCTGCTGGCTGCATTCCGCCTGCAGCCTGTCTTGACTGCTCAACATGATAATTGCTACCAGTCAGCCACACCCATACGGCCATCAGCCCCGCACTCAATGTTTCACAGGTGGATTGTGAACAACTCCTATATCCCGGGAACAGGATGGCATCCCATCGACTGTTCATGACATGACGCAGGCCTCTATTCGGAAGTCTCTGCTGAAACATGTGCAGGCAACCGGCTGTTGCGTCCACATTGATTGGCTGTGCACACACTACAGCTTTTACTAAATTTTGGCGCTTCTGCTGCTGCTCCTGTAGTCTATTTTGAAGGCCCTGAAAGAAGAGATCCAGGCTAGACCTAGACTGACATCCAAGGCCATGTACACAATGAAAAACTGCTGATGCTGCTCTTGCTGGTGCTGTTGAAGTCTACCTTGAAAGCAGTGAAAGAAGAGATCCAAGCTAGGCCTGAATTGGCAACCAAGAAAACCTGGTGCTGCTGCTGTTGCTGCAGTCTATCTTGAAGGCCCTGAAAGAAGAGATCCAAGCTCGGGCTGACATCAGAGGCCATCTGGATAACTACAAGTACTACGACAACGTAAGCGCACATCTGGACTCATTGTTTATGATACCATTCCGGTTGGTAGAATACTACAATGATGCCAACACTATTACACTTGCCTCAACTGCTTTCGCACGCTCTCCCCCCCCCCCCCCCTCCCCGGCCTGGTGCTGCAAGGTCAAGGTAGTTATGGCTGGAAGCACTGAGCGGTTAGGAAAGAAAGAGAGCCTGATGTTGGGGCTACTGCATGGTAGTCCACAATGGAAATTCCAAAGCCACCCTCCAGCATCCGTTTCCAAAACCACCACCATTCCACATGCAACTGAAGTCCAGTCATCAGCACTCCTGCGAGTTCAGACTTGCCTGTTTGCTGCGGATGATACGTCTCAGCTGACTTGACTCTGTTTTGTACTATCCGTGCCCGGCTAAGGCTCAGCCCGCTGTATATATATATAACAGATCACCCCAGCAACTTGCAAAATGGAAGCCTCCAATACTACTGTTGATGCCGCTGCTGCCACTGCTGCTGCTGGCTGCTGCACATGTCGCAGAACGGTTTGATCAAAACGCCCAGCAGATTGACCCAGTCCCGACAAAACTTCAAATAACATGCTGCTGATGCCTGACAGTCAGGCTGCTCGTTCTGCTGCTGCTGCTGCAAGTGTGGCAGTTTGGTCTGATGAAGGAGTGGGCCCAAAGCAGCCCAGCAGGTTGCTCTAGTAACCTTGGAAGTGAAATGCATTGATGCATCGATACGCTGCTGCTGTCGTCTGTGCTGTCAAGAGGGGCAAGTTTAGTGGGCTAAGCTGTTTGCATGCTATATGATTGATCTTGGTACATGACAGTGCTGCTGCTGCTGATGCAGGTATGGCAGTTTGGTCTGATGTGAGGCTCAGGCCCCAAAGATCCGAAGCAGATTGCCCCAGTAACTGTTCAATCCAAATGCGCTGAATGTGGTGCTGCTGCTGTCTAGAAATGTGTGCTGTTGAGGCCAATTTGGAGGGCTATGGTGTTCGTATGCCAGTTGGTTGGTTCTTGTTTCAAGTTCATGATAGTCATGCTGCTGCTGCTGCTGATTGCTGCTGCTACTGCTGCTGCTGCAGGTGTGGCATTTTGGTCTGATGAGAGGCCCAGACTCGAAAGTGCCCCAGCAGATTGACGCACCAACCCTGCAAACTCAGATGCACTGAACCATCTGAATGTGTTGCTGCTGCTGCTGCTGTCTGTGGGGTGGAGGCGGGCCTGTTTGGAGGGCGATGCTATATCATTTATTTGTCAAATGTTGTGACCGTCATGCTGCTGCTGCTGCAGGTGTGGCAGTTTGGTCTCATGAGAGGCCCAGACCCAAAGGATCCGAAGCAGATTGCACCAGTAACATTCAAACTCAACGCCTCAGGGACAGGTTCCATGAAGAAAGCTATTGTCGTAACATGTGACAGAATGAATGTAACATGTGTAGATGCTAAGATTGCATTAGGCCTAGACGCAACAACTGGTTGAAGGCGGACGGGGCTCGAAACAGACTGTATTAATTCTCTCGGAAAAGCACAGGTCATTCCATAGAATTTAGGCCAATGAGCCACAGTGGCAATTTGTCTTTAGCAAAACGCAGAGTGGAACCTCACTTTGTTTTAGCTGCAATGATTGGACCCGTCGTGTGTGGTGTAAGGTGGCACCTGTAGTCACTTGCTATTGTTCTGGAGGCCAATTGATTGGATGAGTAAGGTCTTCTCGGTTTCCTTACTCCATTGAGCCATTAGCCGGCTCCTTATGGCTTATCAAAGTTGAGGTAGCTTGTAGTACTAGTGTAGTTGTAGTAGCTATTAGGCAGGCACAGAGTTGCTTCCTGATGACACATTGTCAATCAGCAATGCATGGCATATGGGAGGGGGCAGGGGCCTCAGGCCCTTGAGGCTTAGGTAAGGCTTGTAACATATGTCACACTGTACACACCATCTCTGTGTTGCCAGCAGAGGGGCGCTGGTCATGTGTCAATCACTGCTGCTACAGAGCAAATGACATTGGGGTTGTTGAGAAGGAGTGTTGGTTAATCACGTTGCTTGCACACGTGATCGAGACCAGGTTCTGGTTGCTGAGGTTTTGCATGTCGCGAGAACAAGTGTGCAGCAATATTGAGGTTCAAGTTGCCATTGATGGCAACTTGAACCTTCCAAGGCTAGAAAGTAGGCACCGGATTCTGTGACAGGTATGGCTCTTGAAGCGTGCGCCGAACTGCTGTAAGCAACTTGAGGGGAATAATAGCATACGCCCGTTTGTATCTCTGCTGACGGCCGGGCAGTGTCCGTTCGCCGCTACGTAGTATACCAACCGTGTCCGTTCGCCGCTACGTAGTATACCAATCTCTGCTGACGGCCGGGCAGTGTCCGTTCGCCGCTACGTGGTACACCAACCGGAGACACTTGGACATGCACGTGAGACCGCTCCGGCCTTTTTACCCTTTGGTTGCAGCCTACAAAAAGTCACTTTGACAAGTGACTTCCAACGCCAATCGACTACGTTTCCAACTGCAGAGCGCCCCAAATAAGCACGTGCACGTGCTGAACTACCTGGAAGGCTTCCTCTGCCACAGCAGCGTCACGTGACGCTGCTGTGGCAGAGGAAGCCTTCCAAGTAGTACAGGTCTTCCAACCGAACATGGCCGCCACAAACAACAGCTTTGTTCAAAACAGCACAAATCCACCACCCTCATCGTACAACTACTGCTCATCTTCCAAGCACCAGTACCATTCTGCCGCATAAGTCATCGTACATTCATCACCAATCATCAGCTCTGGGTGCTGCTCGCAGCACTGCTGCAGCACACGTAAAGCCGTGGAGATGTGTAGTTCCTCTAAGAGTGCCAATCTCACCTGCACAGCACAAACCATGATAGCACAATCAAGCCCTAGCCCAAATGCCTTTGTAAACAACTGGCGTAAACCACTTTCCCCAATCGGCACTAGCTAGCGCACCAGCGAATGACTCGTGAAATATCAAGCCTGGTGATTTGCAACCTTGCTGGCTGAGTGCCGCGGTGCCGAGCAAACGCAGTATGCAGGTCATGTATACGTTGGTGCTTACAAGCCAGGCCTGCGCTCTATCGCTGCACAGTGACCCATTTTGGTCACGACAATGTACTATGTCCATATTGCATATGCGGCTTTGAGAATTTGATGATGTGAAAATCTTCTGGGGCTGCACTGGGCCAGTGCATCCCTATGAACTTCTGCAAGCCAAACGATCCTAAATACATACTGCTCAAACCAGCACAACATACTGCAGGGTAACATGGGCTGCTGCACGGGTAGCAGCCTTCCACAGCAGATATCAATGCTGATTTGAAGTAACCACCAACAAAATCAAGGTCATGTTGACCAAACCCACCCACCGTTACACATGAATCCTGCGCAGGGCACTGGTATGTAGCTTGCCAACGTCCTGCTGTCATAACTTGGCTCATCATACAAGTTCATGCCTCTGCCGTTGCAGCTGAACAGTAGCATGCCAAACGCCTGGGCTTGGGGCTGCCCTGACATGCTGGCTGCCAGCTCGCGGCGCTTGTAGGCAAGACAATGGCTTGACAGGTCTTGCTGGGCGCCTTCACGGTCTCGAACCTGCAGAAAACAAAAAAGATAATACAGTTTTCAATATCAGCGTGTGTCCAGGGCAGAGACTTTTCTAGGTCAGTTCAACAATCAAAAGAACAGGCCAAAGAGGCGTATTGGCTATCACAAACAGCTGACATGCTAGCTGCAAGCTCTCGGCGCTTGTAGGCAAGGGCTGGCTAAGCGTTGCTATGCACTTTCACAGTCTCAAACCTGCAAGGGAGACTGGTGCACACCTCTTAACAGACAAGTCTTTGTGCAAACCGCAACCACAAGCTGTATACTGGATGCTAGGCACTTTCAGTAACAAGGAATGCTGACAACATAAGCTGACAGCCCTGCACAGCCGCCATGAACACATGATAAAACACAGTTAAAATGCCAGTGTGTGTCAAGGGTGCAGACGTTTGTAAGGCACATCACCAATCAGAAGAACAAGGCCACACAAGGCGAGAGACATGTGTGGCCAGCACAGGTAGCTGACATGCTGGCTGCAATCATACGCCCGGCAAATGGAGGCAATGGCTGGCTAAGTCTTGCTGTGCACCTCCACGGTCTTTGGCCTGGCACCAGTTCATATTCAAACATCAGTAGCACATAGCAGAAGCACATGTTCAACCCTAACACGCAATCAGCAGCCAAAGTCCCACCGGCAAGCACCTACCATGAACCTGACTTGTTGCCCCGCTCTGACCGAATCTCCAACCACCATGAAGCCAGACTTGGCCAGTGCCATGCCTCTGATGAGGAAGTCTTGCGGCTCAAGCTGCGATGCATTACATATGCAATGTATGCTCTAACCATCGCAGCCCAACACATGACCACACCATCACAACAACCAAAGTCAACAACCACAAAACCTGGAGTCAACACGCTTATACTGTCACTGCATACAGCAGCAGCAGGCGTCGCAAGCACCTACCATAAACCGGACTTGTTGCCCCGCTCCCACCACCATGAAGCCAGACTTGTCCAGTGCCATGCCTCTGATGAGGAAGTCTTGCGGCTCAACCTGAGACCCATTACATATGCGATCTATGCTCTAACCCATGGCAGCCGAACACGTGACCACACCACCACAACCAACCAAAACCAACAACCACAAAACCTAGCGTCACATGCTACTACTGTCAAGGCATACAGCAATCCCATGAGTCATCAGCACCTACCATGAACCGGACTTGTTGCCCCGCTCTGACCGTTGAATCTCCCACCACCATGAAGCCAGACTTATCCAGTGCCTTGTCTCTAATGAGGAAGTCCTGCGGCTCTAGCTGTGATGCTTCCTGTGCTCTGATCGTTGCAAGCCCACACGTGACCACACCACCACAAGCAACCAAATCCAACAACCATAAAAGCTGGAGTCAACACGCTTATACTGTCACTGCATACAGCAGCAGCAGGCGTCGCAAGCACCTACCATGAACCTGACTTGTTGCCCCGCTCTCACTGAATCCCCCACCACCATGAAGCCAGACTTATCCAGTGCCATGCCTTTGATGAGGAAATCCTGAGGCTCAAGCTGTGACGCATCACATATGCAATCTATGCTCCAACCATCAAAGCCCAACACATGACCACACCACCACAACCAACCAAATCCAACAATTACAAAATCCTAGCGTCACATGAGACTATTGTCAATGCATACAGCAATTCCATAAGTCATCAGCACCTACCATGAACCTGACTTGTTGCCCTGCTCTCACTGAATCCCCCACCACCATGAAGCCAGACTTATCCAGTGCCATGCCTCTGATGAGGAAGTCTTGCGGCTCAAGCTGAGATGCATCGACTGCTCTCAGCACATCAGGCATGAGCCCCAGTGCCATGTTACCCAAGAGCTGCAAAAGCTCAGCTTTATTTTTGGCGACCTGTATACAAAACAAGCAGACGGGGATGTCATTGCCTGTCCCCTCTGATCATGACATACCATACACATACAATAGCCTATAAAGTAGGGCCTAAAAGGCATACAATAAGGCCTAGAAGTTTGAAATTGTGGTGTGTAGCTTTGACTGCCCATGACACTGTGGCACATCTGGCATGAGCCCCAGTGACATGTTGTCCAAAGCTGCAAAAGCTCAGCTTTGTTTCTGGCGACCTGTATATAAAACAAGGGTTTGATTTTGTTCTTTTTAAGCCAGCAACATGACATACATAAAGATAGCTACAGAGTGTGGAGTTGCGGTGTGTTGCTTTGACTGCCCTTAACACATTTGGCATGAGGCGAAGGACCATGTTGCCTAACAGCTGCAGAAGCTCAGCTTTGTGTTCGGCGACCTGTATACCCAACAAGCAGGCAGCAGCATGATACGTGCAAATACGCTACAGAAGTGTCCGGTTGTGTTATGTGCCACTGAAATGATTTGAGGAAAGCCGGGGGGGGGGGGGGGGGCTGCTTGGTACGAGTGTAATCAGCCTTCTGGCCACCAATTGAGGCCAGCGATGAACCCAATGTCCAATGTGTCAGTTTCTTAGCCAGGTCAACAACTGCAACAACCAGCCCCCACCTTTTGCAATTCACGCTGAAGTGCTTCCACCGGTGTGACAGACCTTCCAGAATTGTCCTTGAGTTGCAAAACCACACTGCTGTGTGATGCTGTTTTGTCTATGGAGTATACATTATCACTCAGTGGCCGGCAACCCTGCGCAACTAGCAAATCCATCTGTATGGGCCCTTGTAGTGCCATCACTACTGCTCCAGCTTGCAGGACTGGTGACTGCTGCTGCTGTGACTGCTGCTGTGACTGCTCTAGTTGCTGCTGCAGCTGCTGCTGCTCTGCTTGTTGAGTCCAAGCAAACATTGCCCGGGCTGAACTGAGCTTGCCTGCACTCACTAAACCGCCTGCAAAGATAACAACAAGAGGACGACATCGCTCAGCATCTGGCAGAAACCACACAGGCAACGACAGCGAGTTTGATCTGTGAGTACAGTTCTAGGCACGAACACCAACATGTCCACCTGTTACATTGGGGCTTGTAACACATAGTGGCCACAATCAACACAAGCGACCTGTCTACTACAACAGCAGAGTCAGCCAGCTACAGGCTCTCTCATCCCATTTGCTACTGGAAATCACTGGGATATTGATCCCCAGCTATTGGCTCTGTCGCTTGCACATACTCTGGTTCAGCTGGATAAAGCAGGAAGATTCCAAATCAAAATTGTCAATCAGGCGCATACCTATCTTGTTGGCTGCTGGGAATGCAAAGTCCATGCCTGCTGTGAGCTCTGTCAGCTGAGTGAACTCCGGCTCAACTAGTTCAAGTACCTCACAGAGATTGCAGGCCTCAAGGCTCGGATGCATACACAGGTCATGCAGTAGCTGTAGCTCTGACACCATACCGTAACAAGTTTCAAAGGAACACCATACTGCATGAAATGATACATGCCTCCCTAAGACTTTGGCAACACACTCTCAAACTGTAATACACTCTCAAAGCGAGTCAAGTGTGGTTGAATAAAATTCGTGATTGTCAAGCAGACACGCACCTATCTTATTGGCTGCTGGGAATGCAAAGTCCATGCCTGCTGTGAGCTCTGTCAGCTGAGTGAACTCCGGCTCAGCCAGTATGATGAAACTGGTGTCTGCTGCTTCACTGTCTAGCTGAACACCTAGCAAATCAGCCCATTTGTCAGGTGATGCATCTGCAAATAATGAGAGACAGCAATGATATTGCACACAAAGCAGTCAAACTAGCACTATCTGCAACTTACACATGCCCCGGCGAAAGGTTGCTGTTGCATGTGACTGAGTTATTTGACTGAGTTATGCAACAGTCCGATGCGCTGGCAATAGCTGCAGTGTCTTGCATAGGCCCGTCAACAAATGCTGGGGCCACAATGTTGCAAGCAATACAGCTGGTTGTGCAACAAACCTAATGGATTGCCAAAAGAGTGTAAGCTGTGCTTAATTGAAATGCATACAGTCATGTATAGACAAGTACTCTGCGAGTGGCGCAGGCTACTGGTTGCTGCTGCTGTCATGTTACTGCTGTGCTGCACATGAGTGTCAAGTCTCATCACACTGCCCGGAACATTGCTTACTGCCAGACGGTAGTAGTTCTGGCCATGCTATATGCCGTACACTGACATGTGTTTGGCAAGCATTCAGTGTGCCGCTGCCCCAACCTCTGATGTCTTTGGCATGCCTCACAACTAGATACCATTGCCCTATGCATTCACATACCAACACATTCTTCATGACACATAGCAAGAGCACCGACTTTTCTGCTTCCCAGTGGTTACTCACCCCCGTCTGGTAGTGTCTGATCTGTTACATGTGTTATACTGACGTGTACTCCTGGTAGCGATGCCAGGGTCAGGCTGAGAGATGGTGCATGTTCGATCTCTTCAGGACCGTCATCAGTGCTGCCAATAACACCATAACCCTGCAGAAAAAACAAAGTGACAACGCTTATAACACAAAGTGACAAGGCTTATAACATGCTCAACCGTTCAATGGAGCGTAGCAGGATCCTCGACGGAAAGCAGGTTGATATGGTGATGTAGCTGCCAGTTGTGCAAGCTTTGCAGTAATACGGTCATACTGTAGTCGACGAACAACATCTCATGTTTGGTCAAACACATCCAGAAAAGTGAGCAATTTGGGTCTCAATAGTGTAGCAAAGACTTTAAGCTTCCCTGCACTGGCAGGAACTGCTTGATATGAGGCAGCTATTGCTATGAAACTGCAGCTGCTGTTGTGCTGTCAGCCAAGCCTGCCATCTGATGATCAACCAACCCGCTGCTTGCCCTTTGATGTACCGTATGTATTGCTAAGCACCTACCGTCGAGCCGACAATGTATCTGAGAGATGGTATCTTGCTTCGCAGTTGTTGCACCAACTGCCCATACTCTGCCACGTAAGCGCTTGACAGAAACACAATCGCCAACTCAGGTTCCCAGTCCGGCTGTTTGCCCTTCGTTGCGCCAATAATCGCTTCGTCGATTGCGAGGTCGAGATTTATTCGACGGGATACGTATGAGCTCCATTCGAAGCTGGTTTGAGTTGCTGCTGTTGTTCCTGCAGCCGTTTCTGGTACTGCTGCAGCGCAGACCCTCTGTCTCTTGTGCGTCCTGCTGCTGTAATGTGTGGGGCTGTGAGCTGAAGCTGCGGCTGCCAGGCTGCTGTATGCTACAAGCAACTCAGTGGCGCTCCTGTATGCTGCGGAGTTGCGAGGCAAACTCGTAGGCTGCTTGAGGCTGGGACATGCTGCTGCATGTGCTGGTGGTAAGAACGACTTAGCACCCCTGCGAGGGGAACGAGACAGAGGGTATCCTTCAGCTGCCTCGAAGCCATTCCCAGTGTTCTGACAGGGTAAGTCGCGCAACATGTGGTGTTTAGCAACCAGAACAAAGCACGTTCAATCGCAGGCTCACCTGCACCGCTGGAGGCAGCCGTGCTGGCCTGCCCAGAGCATGAGGTTTCAAGTCTCTTCACTCGAACCAATGGGGTCCCTAAGCACGGCAGAACGCCCTTCCTGCAGTGCGTTCCGGTCCGCTTTTAACGGGAACGGCACTGGGATTGCAGGCTCCCTACGCTAGGCAGTTTGCAGACAGTCTCAAAGCTACGCCTGACGAAAAAACACCCAGGAAGTCGAGTCTTGGTTTGGCGTGTTTCGCTGCGACGTCCGAAGCTTCGAAGTCCTGAGGACGGGCACCCGCGTGCAGGATAGACAAAGACGGCGTCCAGGATACGGCCTTGTAAACACTTTGCAGGCTCTACTTCAGTGCTGAAGACCTGTGGTACGGCCAAAATTCGGCACTGTGTACAATACTGAACAAGAGTTCCATCCCTCCAGCGTGCCACGCAAGAGCAGCAAACTCGCAGTCTGTTCTATCATATAGACACTGCCAGTATGCGTATGCTTTCTGGCCAAAGTTTATGGGCCAGTGCACCGAAGTGTGGCTACCAGTGGTCAATCAGCAGCACTGGCAAGTTTACTCAGGACAGCACAGGTGTGTGGAGAGTCACGGCCCATGGTCTTGAATCCATTTGCGCCCGTGCATTCAAAAGACAGTGGTCAGTGACAGACAGCAGGTCAGCTTTGGTTCTACAAGTACGAGCCAATGCAGGCTGGCCCGCCTGTGCAAGGATACTTCACCAAGCAGTAATAGCAACTTTTCTGGTGCGATGCTCGGACAGCAACATGCTGTAGACTATCCTCAAGGGTCAGATATATCAACGAAACACCAACAGCCCCCTGTTTAGAGATGGTCTGCGCACAGTATCAGTGACTAACGAGCACATCCACCAGACCATCGGTATTACAGCTGTTGCAGCTGCTTGACGCCAATTCTGTCATAAAGCCGGGGAAAATGAAGCTGTCTGTGACGATCAAGGCATGGCTTGATCGTCACAGACAGCTTCATTTTCCCCGGCTTTATGACAGAATTGGGTCATGCTGCCCCATGCATTTGGCACCACATTGCGGACTGTATCACAGTAGCATGCCGTGCAACCAGATCAAACCACTCCTGCAACGCCCTCTCTACGCATGCCTGCTGCTTAAGCTGGCTCACAAACAGCAAGCATGCCAGCATGCTTAGGAGTAAACCCACTATCATCTTCACCCACGTGATCGGGACGGCTCCAGCAATCCCCACCATGCCACTGCTCCAACAGCCTTTTTACCTTTTGATTAGTTACAGGGCGTCTCGGACCGCGCAACAACGGATCCGGCTGTCAGACCTCACCGCTGAACGAGTCGTCGACCTATCGCCGCACTCCTGATCAGGAACAGCAAGCATACTTAGGTGTGAACTCACTATCATCTACATGTGCATGAACAGGGCTACTGCAACAACCTCCACTCTGCCGCGGCTCCAGCGCCCTTTCCCCGCATCCCTGCTGCTGTACTGCTGACGTCGCTACTGCATCAACTGCCACAACCTTAGTAGCAACCTTCAAGCCCCCTTTCACACACCCTTTGCCACTGCAATCCACCTGGAAGGGGCAACTGGTACATACATTACCATCGCCCAAACCTTCCTCGGCCTTGGTTTCCTGCAGTACATCCTCTATGTGCAGCAGCTGCTGCCGCAGATACTGCACCTCCCCTTCTACAATGCTGACCGCAGATGCATCCAGCAGCTGCTGCCACTGCTTGTACTGCTGCTGATCGGCCCAGGCTTCAGGAGGGCCCCAGGCGGCGGGTTCCTGAAGCAGCAGCAGCATCGTCAGCTTCTCAGCCAGGAAGTGCTGCTGCTGCTGCTGTTGGGGTTGCTGCTGCTGGGGTTGCTGGCCCAGGTGACTGCTGCAGCCTGCTTGATCTGCCAGCTGCTGCTGCTGCTGCTGGGGTTGCTGGCCCAGGTGACTGCTGCACCCTGCTTGATCTGCCAGCTGCTGCTGCTGCTGCTGGGCTTGCTGGCCCTGGTGACTGCTGCACCCTGCTTGATCTGCCAGCTGCTGCTGCTGCTGCTGGGGTTGCTGGCCCAGGTGACTGCTGCACCCTGCTTGATCTGCCAGCTGCTGCTGCTGCTGCTGGGGTTGCTGGCCCAGGTGCCTGCTGCACCCTGCTTGATCTGCCAGCTGCTGCTGCTGCTGCTGCTGCTGGGGTTGCTGGCCCAGGTGACTGCTGCACCCTGCTTGATCTGCCAGCTGCTGCTGCTGCTGATCCAAGATAGGCTGTATGATCTGGTGTAAGGGTGTGGCTCGCAATTCCTGCAGCACCTGCTGGCGGACGGTGTGCGGGACGCAGCGGTCCCGAGCACACACATGAGCTGCGAATCTGACTGCGATGAAGCTTTGGACGCTGTGTAGGGGCGCTAGGGACGCCAGGCGTGCTAGGACTGACTCTGGTGTTGCCAACTGACCAGATGCTGCTGCAGCCTGCAGTTGGGAAGCAAGCCAGTCCAAGAATCAGCAAATGGTGAAGGCAATGCATACAGGCTTGTTAAGAGGCATCGAGAGCAGCTTACTATGCTGTAACAACATGTGGAAACTAATGCGACGGAACCTGTAAACGCTAAATATCGAGACCAAAGGACGCTCGTTTTGAAGAACACCAGAAACATGCCATGCTAGGACGGACTCTCGTGTGGCTAGCTGACCAGGTGCTGCAGCCTACATTTGGGTAGCAAGACAGTCTAAGACCGACAGTGTGAGGTATCAAAGACAACCCACACACGCTTGCTCAGAGGTGATGAGAGCAGCTTATACTGCTATGACAAGCATCTGAGCTGTAAAAATAATGGTGATGGTTGACTAGGTCCGTTGGTGTGATTTTCATACAATGCTCAACACCTAGCCGGCAGCAACCTGATCATATGGCTACAGTGAACAACACGCTGGAATAAACCAGCTTTGATGGCCCAGACCTGTGAGCCATATCTACAAAATCCCAGGCCCCAAAGCACCTACCTTGACATGGTCGGGTGCAGTAGTCCTGATGAAATGGTCAGCTTCCCGCCAGCTCCGATCTGGACGCATGTCCACAGTAACATTACACTTGAACAGCACAGCTCAATGGGGTAAACCTGAAAGTGATCTCTACAAAACCCCACAGGCCCCAAAGCACCTACCTTTGTAAAACCCGGTGCAGTGATTGTAATAAAGTGCTCAGCTCCCTGCCAGCTTCCATCTGGTGACATGTCCACAGGAATCATTACACTAGCACAAAACAGCCCACAGTGCAACGTTACGCCCGAACGGAACAGCTTATGGCCCAGCCCTGTAAGCAAAAACCACAAAAACCCAGGCCCCGCAGCACCCACCTTTACAAGGTCAGGTGCAGTAGTTTTGATAAAGTGCTCAGCTTCTCGCCAGCTGCCGTCTGGGCGTATGTCCAGGGTGAATAGCACACTATCAGGCCGTGTGTTCGCTGACATTCGTAAGAACCCTCGAGGTTTGCCTGTAGTTGGGTCAACTGCTGACATAGACTCATACAGCATTGGCAGGGGGACCCAGTGAGGTGGGTACTTGAAACGGGCCTGCAGGATTCAATGAAACACAAGCAGCAACTGTCGGTTAAGAGTCATGTGTTTGCCTCAACATGTAGGAGAACAGCTTTGCTCTTGTTGGGTCTACTGACATTAACTCATACAGCATTGGCAGGGGAACCCAGTGGGGTGGGTACTTTGAGACGAGCCGTTAGAGCACAGCGGCAAGCAGCAGCGATGTAGAAGAAGTTGCATGTGGTGGCAGCATTCGGGCATAAACCCCCTATTTGATCAGCTAACACCTTGCAACTGAATGCTTTCCTGCTGTTACTGACCACCCTGACCACCAGATGTCCCTGTTTGCTCAACAAGACCTGCAGCAAACAATCAAAACCGCTAGCAACACACCGTTTTCATACTATCGTTCGCCAGATTGAGCTTACCGTATCAAGTATCAACACCAAATCACGTCCAGCATGGTACCCCCCAACCGGGCTGAAATGTCCATCACCAGTCTGGCTGAATGTCTTCCTGCTGTAGCTGACCACCAAGTGCTCTTCGCCGCTGCTGCAGACAGCTTGGATTGCTTGCCTGAACTGCTCCAAACTGAATGTGCCTGATCTGTGTAGTGTTACATTGGCGCCGTTGCATTTGGCAAGGCAGGCAGCCTGCAAAAGTGCAACGTAAATGACCACATTATTGTTGTTACACTGCTAGCAGAGCAGTGTACGACTAGCAGTGTGTATCCCGTCATCTGCTGAACTGTAGTTCAGCAGGAGGCAGCAGTCCAACAGCTCCCATCCCCACACCAAACTGGGCTTGATGAATTAAATACTGCTGAGCAACACATCCAGCTCCTATTGCAGCCAGCTGGGGCCTTAACTACCAGCTGCTCTGCTGCCCGCCCAGCCAGGGACTGCACCCGCTGCATGCGCAGCTCAAGTTGCTGGACCAGCACATGCGAAATGGCCTTCAGGTTGCTGCACCTGAGAGTTGTAGAGCTATATCAAGTAGCAAGCAGCAGTCTAGAGCGTCCCTTCACCAAATTAAAACATATTCAATGACTAGCACGCACTTAGTGCTGCTACTGTGCGAGTACCACAGCCACTTCTGCTACAATATCCAGCCGCACACAAGTGCTCAAAACACCCGGTGTTCTGGCAGAGCTGCATGTCCCCAAAAAATTGCTACCGGTGACACTTCAATAGGTTTGCTGCACGAAAAGTCAAGCCTTTACTTGCCTGTGTGAGAGCCACACCCTGTTTTGTTACTGTATCCAGCCGCACGCAACTGCCCCCCCCCCCCCCCGCCCCGAGCTGCATAAGAATTTGCTAGTAGTAACGCTTCCAGAAGTTTGACGCACAAAATGCCAAAGCCTTTACTTGCCTGTGTGAGTACCACGCCCTCTTTTGCTACTGTATCCAATGGCAGGCAGCAGTCCAGGAGCTGCTCATGAAACCATCTCCAACTGCCTTTCCAGGGACGCTTGGGATCTATGCTGAGAGCATTCAGCACCATGGCTATGCTGGCTAACCCACAGAAGGCGGGCTCATCTTGGGTGCTGCAGACAAGCAACCAATCAGTGGTTGAGATTGAGAGACACACAACTATGAGGGGATCCAGGCCGGCCGATCCAAACTAGCCAGATGCTGGTTGCACATATGACACTAATGAGCTGGAAAGTCGTGTAAGGTGTGTTGGTATCAATCTATGACAGCGTATGCCGCTGTCCCATGCTATTACTGCCTTCCTGTGCTGCAGCCGGCAAGCAAGCCCATGATCTTTTGCTGCTTAGTGTACGGTACGTCTTCAATAACGTGCATGGAATTGCAGCTGTAGGGATCTGGTAAACAGTGTGACTGAAAGTACCTGTACTGCTCTATCAGCTTGAAGAATCCATTCATGGTGCCTTGCTGAAGTGCTTCTGCAAACAACAGACGGCCTACGGACACACATATGCAACACCAGCAGTCGCATCACAAGGGGCACGCTACTTCAGGCCTGAGAGGCCGCTGCAGTGCCTGGTTCCCAGCGACTGCTGGTGGTTGACCATACAGCTGCCCTGGCCAACCAAGTGCAGGGCTCTCTGCTGACCCATCTGTGGCCATTTGTTGGCTTCACAGCCAAAGCGAGGACGCAAAAGATCGCTGATTGAATGTTCAGCAATCTCAGCAGCTTGTTTGGACGCTGAGTAACAGCTCAGCTCCAACGAGGCTGCCTACAGACTCTAAGTTGCTGTCGGCAAAGTTGACGACATGCTGACAGCTGCTAACAGCTGCTAACAACGGTACTGGCGGGGCGCTACCCCCGAGGCTGGTTGACCTAATGGAACTCATACACAGGCAGGACGTTCGCCTGAGGCTGCATTGAGTAACCTTGCAGAATTGCAGGAAGCTATGCAATCCTCCAACATGGGAGCCATACGCATTGCCACAGGATAAGGGGCACCTGAAGCCACAAGCGACCTCTGAAAGCACTCTCGAGAGTACCTCCACTGCCGCTACCCGTGTACAAACAGGCTGTTCCGTTTGAGACTCACCCTCAACAGAACTGAACTCTGTTGCTGGCGGGCATGGCAGTTTACGCTTGTAGAAAGTCTTCTTCACACCCTTAGGCGGTGTATACGGTGCTATAGATGGTGTTATATGTGTCTGCTGCACTACCTGCTGCGATACGCCTGAGATGCGCGTGTCAGGCGCTTGCTGCTCCTCCATCTGGCGTGCGGGATGTGCTATGTGTCTAACAGGCTGGCGAAGGGCACCGCTAAGGACCTGAAGTAGCCTTAAGGAACCTGGAAGCTGTGTTGTCGCTAGAGCAGCTTCATGCAGAGCAGCGAACTGCAGAAGGCCGGACAATGCTGACGTTGGGAGCATGGGTGACGACGCTACCAAAAGCACCAGAAACCACAATCATTGAAAGATGCAGCAGCAGGCAGGCTGCTTGATCCAGAGCTGCGTGGCTGCACGTGCTTACAGAGG